>JBBMOC010000005.1:14553124-14600652 GCA_037975185.1 Centropyge bicolor | reverse complement strand
TGTGTGTGTGTGAGTCACACAGAACAGCCTCATATATTATTAACTCCTGCAGATAGAGGCTGCAGCGGGCGAGGACAGCAGTAGGGAAAAACCAGTGGAGTCAGATGGAAGAGGACGAAACTTTTAGCTCGGCTACTAAGTGCTGAAAGAATTAGAGATTTTTTTAAATGAGTGCGCGTTAAAGTAAGAAAGGCGAGTGGGTAGAAAAGAAGGAGAGGGATTGTTAGAGTAAAGTACAGAGGGAAAAAAGGGGGAGGGAGGGAGTCACTTCTGCCAGAGGACTGAGTCACAGGGAGAGAAGAGAGGGAGGGAGGGAGGGGTGCTCTTTCCTTCTTCTCTCTCTCTCTTGTAAAAGTCACGGACAACTTGGCTGCAGCTCGTTTTAAAGCCCGGGATGGCACCACACCCCTAGGCGCCCCCCTCCTCTCCCCACCCCCTTCACCTTTCACCCCCCCTCTGCCCGGCCCTCCCACCTGTCTTCAGAGCCTGGGACTCTCCACTTTGTAGCAGGCCCGATGCCGGCAAGCCCCCCTGGAAATGTGTTCCCGGCCCTGGTGGTCGTGGGCCACATCGTTACCTTAATCGTTGTGTGGCAGTGGAGAGTGCGCAAGAAGCAAGGTAAGACAAGCTGGAGGGGTGGAGAGGTGACGGCGCTGCCTTAAGAGAAAGTTAGATCAAAGCTGTGTCTGTGTGGTTGTTTCTCTCCGGCCGTCCTGCTCCGTCGCCTCCGCTCTCTCTCGTCCTTGTGTGTTTTCGTGTGCGCACACTTTCTCTCTTCCTCACTCCACACTCCCCCCCCCCTCTTTTTTTTTCCCTCACACGTCTCGGTTTCCTGTGGTGTGGAGATGTAGCAGTTAACCCTGTAAATGCCGGCTGTGTTGGATGTGATGACGTCGCAGTTTGGAGGGTTTGGGCTTCGTCAGAGATTCGGAGCGCACGCCTCAGCATCAGCTCTGCTCTTTTACTGGGGTTTTTCCTTTAAAAAAAAAATGCTCCATCATTTCATCCAGGTTGTGTCTTTGTAGAAATCTGCCTCGAACTGTCAGGCTTCCTTAAGGTGACTTGATATGAGCCTCAGCTTCATTTGTGCTCACTCCTGTATTGTTAATAGCTCGTTCAACTGGTTTCTTCTTGGAATGTTTTCAGACGCTTCAGAATGTTTTTAAATGATGAAGATATTCACTTTACACATCAGACATGACAGGTAAACAAAGACTGACTCTCTCCTGAGCAGCCTGAAGGTTACCTGCAGGAATCTTTATGTCCTCAGACACACCTCACTCAGGCCTGTTCGACTGCAGGCGACACTCCCCGAAGCGAATCAAAAGGCCGTCTGAATGACAGAGTGCAGGTGTAGATAAAGGCCGGTGCTTGTTTCTGCCTTTGAAAGCATTGTGAGAAACCAGTCTGGCCACTCGGACGAAAATCTGCGAATTAACTTTGGCTCATGAGGCAACTTAAAACAATAAAATAGCCCCGAGTCACATCATGACTCCTCTACCTGTCTGGAGCTGGAAATGAATCAGGCTGTTTGTAATAAGATGCAAATCGTTCTAATGTGCTTGTTTTGCGTAACTGAAGCCAAGTCTGTACTTTTCCCTTATCTCTCCCAGTGGTCTGGGTCGGGTAATAAACCGAACAATCCCTTTCAAAGGAAGCTGAAGGAGGACACACCTGTAGATAAGAGCAGTTTTCAGTGACTTGCCTGTTTGTTATGACAGAAGGAGGAACTTTGACAGCTGAAGAAAACCTCAAAAACCTTCTCTTAAATTGTAAAAAAGTAAATTCATCCTCCTCTCCTCTCCTCACCTGTTGATCAGATTAAGTTTGAGTGGTTTGACTGGTAAATTACAAGCAAACACTGCAGAACTAGGACGCGAGTTTTCTCCACCTTCTGTCAATATCCAGCCGATTTGCATGTGGAGAGATCTGCTTTCAGCTCTGCACATGCCGCAGTGCAGACAATACGTCGACATCCTGTACATCAGCACGGCTCATGTTCCGTCTCCCAGCGCCTGCCTCCACTTTTATAATGTATTTTTAACAGAGGGGAGGCGATTGATTTCTGTCTGCTCACTGTTTACAATGTAAAGACGCAGCTTGTCCACTTGTCAGAGTTTAGTGGACCAACAAGGTGCCTTTGACACAGTGGGAAGGTGAATGTAGGTAAAAGGGATTTTTACCCGGAGCCAGGTTTAAAATAAGCTCACACACATGTCGGCTGGCACGTGGTGGTTAACTCGACTCCGGGGACGGTGGACTGTGTATCCTGGATACTGTCATAACAAACCGGAGGGGGAGGCGTCTGGTTTTCCTTCACGAGGCCTCGCGCTGATCCTCCGGACCTTGAAGGAATCTGAGTGCTCTTTGGGTGCTCACATAATTAAAGAGTCATTTGTCTTAAGTGATTATGTGTTGCTCTAACTCATAAACCCTCCTGAGTGGTGCCAGAGGCTTCTGGGTCTGACCTCGGCTTTAGCACCCTTTAAAGCCGCCCTCCATTATCTCTCTCTTTCCTTGAGATGATTTTTCTCTCTGAAGACGATTAGGAGGCTTTATTCAACAGACAACACAAGCAGATCTAATCCATTTAGGAAGCCGCGCCCAGGTCTGCAGCAGCGTCCGTGGATGAGCCGCTCGGCGGGCGGCTGTGTCGGCTGAACCTCATGCATCACGCTGCAGGATTGGGTTTAGGTTTTGGCTGGCGGTTTGCAGCTGTGACTCACTTTCCTGTCTCTCGTGGCTGTGGCACTAATGACAGACTCGAGGAGGGAGGACCGGGCCGCTCCGCTTCAGCTGGAAAGTGAAAAAAAACACGCTGTCGTTAAAGAAGCAAACAATGCACGCCCACCCTGCCCCGACTCGCCCGACACACACAGCACAATGGTGGTTAACCTTGCTCGCAGCCAGGCCTGTCCTTGGTCGTTCAGGACGCCGTGTGCCCATGTGGAGGCGGCGGCTCTGATCTGTGTTTGTGTTTCCGAGGGTGAAAGCAACCGTGTCTGGGTCGCTCCTTGTAGGAAAATTGGCAGCTGCTACAACTGCAAACATCTGAATCCAAGTTTTCATTATTTTCAGATTAAGAGCTCAAATTTTAGTAAAAAGTTTGTGTCTCTGATAGTTAATTTATTTATTGTGTTTTAACAAGGATTCTTATGCTGCTTTTAAAAACAGGCTGTGTTTTTTGTTCTGACATTTGAATGTGGCTGAGCAGCTCTGTTGTGATCCAGAGAATGAAGCAGCTGGATGATACACTGGTTATCAATCCTGCTTTGAATATGACTGTTGATGAGACACAAACCTGTTTCTCCAAACTGACGCCCACACGGAGATTAAAAATACATTAAAGAATGTTGCTCAAAAGTACTTAACAGTGTTGGTTCCCGTTTAGGAGACTTTAAGATATTTTGTGCCAAATAGCAAAGTGGTGACATTTAAACAAAAGCACATGTTTATGAGTCTTAAATAACTTTTAAGGATTTTACAATGAAAAGAATTTTAGTCTTTTATGTACTTTTTTTTTATAGAGTTTGGCTCATTCAGCTTTTTCTGACTGTTCCTTTAAGTCCAACAGGCAGATTGTTCTTAGAAACCCCTCCCCTATAATAAAACTATTTTAATTGCCATGACCTAAACTATGTTTCATCTGCTGCCTTAACTTGAGAATATGCTGATACCTGCTGCTGAATGTGAAATATTTCTCAACGTTCCGCGAAGAAAAGAGAGAAAACAAGACTTCTCTGTTGGAGTTATTTATGAGCCACAGCTGCTGGTGATGTTGGGGGGGTGAAAGTGAAGATTTATCACCTGCTGTCAAACAGTCTTCATCCACAGAGAGACAATAGAAATGAGCGTCTCTGACTGGCTCTAATTATCACCGCGTCTTCCCAAGAGTTCCCTCCACTTTCTGTTTTGCCTTCGGTGGCCTGGAGGGTTATGTAATCCTGGGAAAGGCACAGAGATCACACATGCTAAAATAGGGACGTATCCTCCAGTCCTCAGCAGTATGTACAGCCCTGCACTCTGTGTATTTCGGGGATGTCCCTCCTGTGCTACGGAGCGTTGTTGCGCTTTTACGCACGGAGGAGCGGCGGCGAGCTTCGACTCTCTCAACACAACAGAAGTGGGCTGGGCTTGTGACAAAGACTCTGCAATCTGACACGACCCTGTCTTTTTTTCCTCCTCCATGTGTGTCGGGTAGAGGAGAGGGGAAAGTTTTGAGCGCTGGAACAAAAGAAATTGCGCGCTTTGGAGCGCCTTTACGCACGGCACGGTCACGCACCGTGATGGCCGAGGTGACGGATCAGATGCCGGCCTGGTACGGAGGCCTGGAGGGGGGGATTTTCTACCGAAGGACTAATTACATTCACGAGATGAGCTGCGGAGAAGTGGGGTCTCATCTGTACAGCCGCATGTGCTGCGCAGGTAGGTGTGCGCCATCAGCCTCCGTCTCCATCTGTGAGCGTCTGTCTCCATCTGTGAGCGCCTGTCGGAGGAGGATGTTCTGGCTGGGAGGGGCTGCTGGTGATGCTGTTAACCTCTTCCAGGCCTCCACCCACAATACAACAAGCCCTGAGGGACAATATTGTGTAAGGACATTGTCAATAAAGACAATGTCCTCAATATCTCCCACAGAGCAGACTGAATCTAATCTAATGTAATCTGATCCATTTCATAAACTACTTGAGTAGTTTTTGAAGCAAACATGCCCAAATTTTTAGCTTCTCAAATGCAACTATTTTTTGATCATGACCAATAATTTATCTACTAAAAAATAACTTTTTTTTTTTTTTTTTTTTTTAGAATGTTTGAGATCATACAAGAGTTTGTAGAATATGGAGCAAGTGTTTAGTGATATTTGGTAATATAATAATAGTAATAATAATAATAATAATAATAATAATAAGGATGATGTTTAAGTCAGTGTTGCTGTCTCACCTCTTGACATCATCACTTTGCTTACATTTAAATACATTCATTTTATGTGCGAAGAGGCTCAGCCTGATTAAACATGAATATTTTACTTCATGTTAGTTTCCCTGCTGTCTGATCTTCTAAATGTCTGTATTGACATGAACATTTCAGTGCTGTGAGAAATTATTTCCTATTTGTAAACTTCTCTGGAGGTTTGAGGCCAAAACAGCTCGTCTGTCAACAGGACGCTGATGGACTCTGAGTCAACACCCCAGAGCCCCAAGTGACCTGAACAGTAGCCTGAACTCTGATTTAAGACTCAGAGCCATGAAGCTTGTCAGCTACTCAGACATTAAAGTGAACTATGGTTTTACATGTTTCTCGTGTTTTGTAGTGAAGCTTTTCCAACAGAAGAGGGAGACAAACAGTGTTGAGCAACAGGCTCATCTCCTTAATTGGCCTTGGCAATCACATCCGAGGGCCATAAATCCAGCAATTATCTTGTCCTCATATTTTCATAACTGCAAGACTGTAAACACCATGTGCGACTAATTACATGTGTTTCTGAATGCACGCTCAGTGTTAATTATACGCGTATTGCAAAAGTGAGTTGGACTCATCATTCCTTTGTAATTATAGAGAGAAAACATGGAGTGGGCAGCGACTTTAAAAAGACATTGTTGCAAAAGAAATGCCTCAGTGTTGTTGCTTTTTTGTTTCATTGCTTCATTGAGTTTGTCCCTCTGCAGATGAAGATGTTTTCTCCCTCCAACTATCAGCCCCTCAGTTTGTTTTAAAGGGGATAAATTCCTCCCTGTTGCAGTAAACAGACAGAGCTCTGTGTTATTCTGTGGTACTTGCATTCTCCTACTTTCACTGCCAGCTCCAGGTTGGATCTGCCCCACAATGCCTTGGGGCTTCCATTCCTTCCTTGGCAAAGCTCCTCCCTGAACCGTCCAACTTTCATTCCATCGCCATCCATCCTTCATGAGCTCCATCAGGACCTGCTCGCCAGATGATGCTCGCTGCTGGTGAACATTCCTGCCCCCGGTGGGCCTGACATCGCATGCTGTCACTTGCAGCAGACGAACACACAGGCTCCAGTTTTTCGGGCTCGGGGTGGTGTTATCGCACAGAGGCGGCTCCCCCTGTCTGTGAGGAGGGTGGGCGCGCCCTCGGGAGGAATGCACAGACTCGCATGCTTTCTCACTGCAGAGCTGTCATCGTAAAAAACCTCGGAGCTTTCACTGCTTGGCTTTATCGCTGCGTGTTATCAGGAACTGGGAGAAATGTCCCAACATGTTGTCGACGGTGGCTGAGAGGACCACCTTTAACATCTCATAGAAAAGTGCTCGTGACTCTTTAATAACTTTTCAACATTATACAACATTTGTTTTGGCGTCGCTAAATCAAAACTGGTCTTCTACAATGTGTAAATGCATCATGATGAATTGAAATAAGCACAAATTTATGATTTTGCATCTGATGTTTGGAAGCTGCTCAAACCTTCTGCAACAATACAAATTCAGTGAAGGCATGGAAAAACAATTGCAAGCGAATATTTGAAATTTGCGAATCATAAATCTTTAGACACAATCTCTTTTAAACACCTTCTGGCTACTTTCATTATTGCAGCCATAGTAAAGACTCCATCACTGCCCTCGTCTTTCTTAATTCTATAGGATTAGATTTGAAGTGGATACACAGTCTGTAGCATGGAGTTTAGGTCTGGTGAAGGTGTAACATCAGCAGCTTCCATTGCTCAAGTCCAAACAAGCCGCCTCCCTGTGCAGGCATCCAAAAAATCTCCCTCACCTTTAAAGTCTTATGTCAGGATCTGCAGGGAAAACTGATGCTGCTGCAGGTGAAAGGTGCTGCAGGTCTTTAGGTGCTGTGGGACGAGAACCTGCGGGAAAAAAAAAAAAGCAATGGTGCATTTTATTTAGTGTTTGTTGGAGATTGTTCATGCAGATGAACAGAAGATGTTTCACTGCATGAAAAAGATGCAACAATCCTCCTTTTCTCTCTGCGCTCATGCACATGGACACACGCTGCTCAGTCAATCCACACAAAGCCACAATAGCTGCTTTGTGTTTGGGGTAATTTTCTGCAGCGTGCGGTTCCTCTATTAAGAGTTTTCTGAGACTCTTACTGCCTCTTTTGTGTTTCTCGTCGGTTTGTGTTACTGGCTCCACAGAAGCTTTTACTCAAGGTTGGAAATTCATCTGAGAAACATTGCCCAGACCAAATGCTTCAAATAAAAACACTGCTCTCACAGGTTGTTCTCATTAGAGATCTGTAAATGCTCCTATTCTTCCTGCTGCTGGATCCTCTCCTGCAGACGACCCCCCCGCTCCAAGACAAGCATCTGCTGTGTCCCTCATGCACAGAGACCAATCCGTCGCTGCCAGTTTCCCTGTAACTGTGTCGTGATGGAGGAAGAGCCTCACGCTCGAGGTTCTCTCCTGATTGTAGCATGTCGAGAAATGAGTCTGTTTCCACTGTCTGGCTCCTGGCGCGGCCTCCTCTGTGCTCAGGAACAGGCTGCTCATTGAGGCTCTGCGGTGCTGTGTGGCATGTCCAGCCTCCGACCACACGCCGCTCACTGCCAGCCTCGGCACGTCGGCTTAACAAGCTCCACTGGACCGATCTGTACAGACGGGCCCTTCTCTTCATTCGTGATCTTTTTTAATCACGTCTCATGCAGCAGTTAGTCGGACACATGTGGAGTCTGTGGGTTTTTCTGCTGTCTGTCCTGAGATGACTCGGACTGAAGCTCTGTTAGTTTGAGCAGATCGACGTCAGGGCTGCTGTTCTGTATCTCCTGACCTCTGACCTTCAGGCTACATAGATTTTAACATGGTCATTGTTGGTGGTTTAGCTGATGCTATTTTGTGATTGAGGAGGTGTAAAATCATTTCTTTTACCGTAGATTTGTTTCTTCTAATGGCAGCCATTGCTTGAAACCACCCTTCAATTTCTAATATGAACGTTCAGTTACTCTTACAATATATTTTGGAAAACACTGTTGTAGCTGCATAGTTGTGTTTAAGGATAACATTTGGGAGCAGCTGTGCAAAAGCATTGCACTCGAAAGCTCCAAATTTTTTCATATTAAAATGGAGAATCTGTATTTGTACTTTTGCAAATGCCTGAAAACAGAAGCAGCAGAAAGTTCACAGAGATCAGCTTCTCATTTTAAGGCCTTTTAGACGACAGTGTTATTCGACTGTGAAATTAAAGTAAATGCAATTTGTAGTTATATAGCTGAAATATGCATAAGAATCAGTGCATCTGCAAAATGAACTCACAGACACACAGATCTTTGTTCACGTCCACATGTGGGTTTGGACGAACTCGGTGTGGAGGTCTGTTTTGGTCGGGAGCTTGGTGAGGGTCTCTGCCGAGGTGTGGTTCTGTGGGTGGGGTTGAAGTGTACATAACACGGCAGGGCAGGACCAGGAGGAGAATCTTCCCTCTCTGTGTCTCCAAAGGCCACTTTGTGATGACTGACAGCTTCTGACATCGTAGCCCGCAGGCAGGCATTTTGCAAGAGCTGGTGAGGAAGAAAAAAAAAAAATAGGAGCATAGAATGTCAGAGAGAGCAAAGGGAGGAAAAAAGGGAGTAAGTTCAGGAACTGAATCAGTGGCTTGAACACTCCCACTTAACTACAGGATCCCACACTGGGAAGCAGCGTCTCAGGCAATAAGGAGTCTGGTGAGGCAGACGACATCGCCGCTCGGGCTGCACAGGCTTCCGTTGGGTTTTTGGTCAGTGAGCTGAGTGCAGCATGGCGATGCAGCAGAGATTCAGGAACTACTCCTCTGACAGCGTGGGCAGCGACAGGGTCTTCATAGAGGACTCGTACTACCAGGGGAGGCTCAAGGCCACGGATCTCAGGAAAGGTAGAGTCTGTCACCTTTACGTTGTTTCAGCTGCTGCAGCTCAGGTGTGTTCTGCAACTGAAGTCTTGGATTTTTTTGGATTTAGAAATTGAAGTTTCTAGTTTTGTTTCTCAGCTCGTTTTTGAAGAGTATTACTATTAAATATTCTCTGGTAGTTTAATGCCTCTAACATAGCATCTGCTCTTGTTTGTGTTGCTCCTCTGCCTCCCTTTTATCAAACGGGTCACGCCCCTTTATCCGTCATGGCTTTTCCTCTTTTTATTGGCCGACTGTGCTGACACCCATTTTGAGGCCGTAGACGGACAAAGAAGCAAAGATCTCTAACAGGATTTTCATATCTTTTGTTTGGTTCAGTGGTGACTTTTGATCAGAAAAAAGGCTGATTATTGCAGACAGAATATCTTTCAACTTGCAAAATTTTCAAAGCATCACACAGTGTGTTTGAATACAGTTAACAGATACATTAACCAGACACGTTTTTCCTCATGAGATAAAAACCAAATAATATAAAGTCACACATGTTAAACAGTTAAAGAGTGACAGGCTCATTTGCCGTCATCACTCAGCCGAGCTGCAGTGAACCAACAGATATCTCACACCTCACTTTAAAGGTTTCTTTGACTGTGGATGAAGGGAAACATCCACAGCTCAGTTTGCAGCTCCAGGCTACAAACCTTCACACGTTTTTTTAAAGAGGGATCAGCAAAGTTTGCTTTTCTCTCTCATGCATTTCACTGGTTTGTGTTTAGGAATGTAAAGTGCAGCTTTCAGTCTCTGACCCTGATTCCTCACGTTGTATTTCAGGACATGAAGAAACAACAGCGTCCTGATGGTTAACATGTTGCACTGAAGAATCTATTTTTCTGTTTTTCCATACTCGTTCAGCTTTTATGCAAAGTCATGATCAAATGACACCGCAGAAGTTCTCGCTCACTTCTCTGAAAGTCACAAGCGCTTTTGTGAGTCATGGACATAATGCCAGGCTGAAATGGGCGTTGGCACCACGGGATGTCGTCCTCTTTGGTTCCTCTGTTCCATTTTCATCTGATCACTTCTGTTACACGAGCCTTGATCTCAGCTCTTATCCAGATGAAGCAAACAAACCTCACACTGTGTGACTGATCTGAAAACCACACAGAATGAGTTTCACTGTTTTGTCACATTTCAAAATCTGACAGACAGACAGACAGAGTACTTTATTAATCCCTTTGGGAGGTTCCCTCCGGGAAATTGGCATCTCCATCGCATTCTCATATATTGCACTGTTAAATATAGAATACAAAGTATAAAATAGAATAGAAAATAAAAATATATAAAATCTGAAAACGGACACAATAAATTAGGCAGTAGAGGTAGCAGGAATTTGAATCAAAATAGGCACTTGTAGGAGATCAACAGAAAATATGCATACGTGTACGTGTGTACCTGAGTGTAGCAGCAGTGGGTATGGTATGCTGATGGTAATGATAGAGTGCATATGGCAGTATAATATAATAAAATAATATAATATAATATAGCATGTAATCGTAGTATGATATAGCATATACAATGTATAACATCCAAGAGTATAACATACATGTACATGTATAATATAATAATATAGTAGTGTAATGTGATGTAGACTACACTCCACTACATATAATAGTAATAGCAGTAATATACCACTAGTTAGTTATCATAATATAATATAATACTAATATAATAATATAGTATGTTGTATAATAATAATACTACTATACTAGTATACTACACTGTGCTATATGACATCAACAACAGCAAATCTGCAGAAAGTCTCATTATGTTGAATCCAAAGAGCTGTTTTGTTAAGTCAGTCTGTGTTTGACAACCACCCACATCCTTCATTGAATCATTGAAGCAGCACGGTGAAGAGGTGAAAGCATTCCTTTGGTTTTTTATCTCTCCACAACATATACAGTACCGGCTGGTATGTGAGAGGAAACAACCAGACTGTGAAATCAAAACCCAAACAGCAACAGCCTCACAAGGTGGAACACGTTGCTGCCGAGGTGATAATCTGAGGGACGTCGCTCGGCTCGTGTTTCACCTGACAACCGCGACACTTTTCTTTGTTTGTTTTGATGGACGGATTTTAAACCGCCGGCTCAGTCACTTCCTGCGTCACCTCGTGTGTCTCCTGCGGTCGCGTCGCATGTTCAGCGTTTCTGAGCTTCGAGGGAGTGAAAGTATGTATCAGGCTTTCTGACTCTGAACTGTGCAAGTGATGTTTCCTTGTAAGGTCTCGTCAGATGGAGGAGCATAACTGTGGTTTTGGACGTTTGCGCTCATAAAATAAAAATGATGTTTCCTTCGAGGCGTCGTCTGAAGTCGTGGTCAGGACCCGTCCGAGGGGGGGCAGAATGAATCTTAGAGAGTATGGGATGATTATGGATGAATATTATTGTAAATATTTTATTATTTCTGCAACACAAAATTCTCTTTTTATGACTTTTTTTTCTTAGTTTTCCTGCCTCAGGCCTCTCAAAGTTCAATCAATCAGTGTGAGGAGTGAAAGTCAACCTCTGGCTAATTGTTCCCATCCAGTGAAAATATGACAAATGTTTGAAGACGTCACAGACCAAAGAAGTTTGGGAATTAAAGTTCACCAACTTCATAGTTTGAATTCTACCAGTTGGCCATTGATTTCCATTCTTTTACAATGTGAGCAAAATCACTTTGCAGAGACAGATAGATAATCAGTCTTTCTTAAATTGTGTCATTGGTGCATGGTAATCCCTTTTTTTAATATTGGTGTCCATGCAGCAACTTTTCTAACACATGAAAACACCAAAATTCACATGATAGGTTTCCTTAGAATTCACTGTTTTCCACAACAGCACATTATTAAATGTACCAGCCAATAACATGTTCAGATCCTGACCAAAGTAAAATTAATATATAAGTGCAACCGAACTGAAAAAGACTGAAGATCAAACAAAATATTCACAATTTATCTCAAGGAGTTTTTTTCATCTCTGCAGATTGATTTTCTCAGCCTGCTGACATTAACGGAAACCATGTGTTTGCTGGAAGGTTAGACAATAATAAACCTTTATGTTTTGGAAAAATATTCAGCAGCAGTAATGTTAAGTATTAACAATGTGGAGTTAATGGGGTGAAACATGCAGAAAGTTACAAACTGACAGTTGATTAAACAGTTTGATCTGCACCAGTTAACCTGCACCTCTGGGGGGGCTGGAGAGACAGGAGGAGAACGTTGCCTGTGGCCCGCTGTCAGCTGGGATCATCACCCCCCTGAGACCCTGCAAACGATCAGTGATTATAGATAACTGATACTGATCTGTTTGTTCTGTCACTTCACAGATGAACGGGACCGAGTTCAGAAAAAGACCTTCACAAAATGGGTCAACAAGCACCTGATTAAGGTAAGATCCCCCCTCAACACCCACTAACACAAATACTCCTTTACACAACAAATGTACTTTTTACTCACTGATAAAAGTTCATAATGTTCACTTCAGCTGGTTTGGTTTAGTGCTTTACCTTAAGTGACCTGAAGGCTGTTCAGTCAACTTCCAGCAGTTTCCTTCACATCCCACCTGGTTACAATAACTTCAGTTACACAAAGTGTTTCCATAGATAAAGTGATTATAGACCGTCGGATCGAATCGAGTCTTGCTGCTGGAAAAAGTTACAGGAAAGTAAAAACACGTAAACTGGAAACAGAATATGAAGCAAAATCCGATCTGTAAAAAGTGGAACGCATTGGAAACGGTGAAAAACATTACACAAACTGCTCCTCCGCATTGTAAAATCCACACATGCTATTTGTGTTAAGTGTGTGCCTGTGAGGCCGTGACTCACCAACACCTGGACTCGCTTTAGCTGGGGAACGGCGGCGGCGTGGAACCGGCCCCCGGTCGGGTTTCACATGTGGGCTCCAGACGACCGGGGCGGCTCCTCGGGGCTCTGCAGGGGAACAGGAAGCTGCGGGACTGAACGCCTGCACTGAGGGTGGGCTGGAGACTGTACTGGTCATGAGGCTGTCTGACCCATGACCCTGAAGGAGGAAACTCATACTGCAAACGCCTGATCTGAGCAGTCAGGTGCAGAATGAAGAAACATGGATTTTCTTTATCTATTAATTTCTGCTGATTAGTCAATTGACAGGAAATTTACAAACAGATTTGATTAACTTAGCTCATTGTGCAGCAAAATCCTTTCATTTAAGAGGCTGGAACCAGACAATATTTGACATTAAAGTTTTGAAAAATGATTGAACAATTAATCGATTAATGCACATTATTTTTTTGCCGATCAGCTCATCAATTAATTGACTAATTGTTGCAGCTCTACTCTTCATTCAATATCACCAGGAGGCAAAATTGACACCGGACTAAAAACTATGCTGCGAATTACTCTGATGTAACCTGATGTTGTGACAATAAGAAATAAAGAGCCGACACCCGTGTGTTTGTGTGGACAGTCGAGATCTCCCTGGTTTCATCTAACAACAGATTCGTTCAACTGCATAAAACACAAACACTAAAATTGCAGTTGTGTGCATTTATGTATTTACTGATCATCCTCTCTGGGCCTGTTTCCAGCAGCTGAAGTGTTTCTAGTACCTGAAGTGTTTCTAGTACCTGAAGTGTTTTCTCTCTCTCTCTGCTCACTGACGTTGACGAGTCCTTGTTTTCACACGGGAACTCGAGTGTGTCAGACTGAGGAATGTCCGCCGTCCTCCGCGTGCGTCCTGTGACACCAGATGACTCACAGGCTTTTGTCGTCAGTCGTTGTTTTTTTGTCGGGAGATCCCTCAGATTCGGGTCCAAACGACTGGAGCGGGTCGGCGACCTGGCCGACTCGTGGTCACAACAGAATCACGGGATTAATCTGTGAAGCCAGAAAAACTCAGCTGGCTCAAAAGTGCCATCTACTGTAGCAGGTCTTCATGTCTCCTCAGATTACAGGGAATGAGAAGCAGACAGTGTTCTGGCTTTAGTTAACTTCTAGGTATCTCTCTGCAGTCCTGACAAGAAACAGATTTCTATTCATAAATGAAATACTGAAAAATAATTGCATGTGATTAAAAAGCAGAAACGCTGTCTTTGTCTAACATCTGTCAGATCAAACCGGCGCCTGCGTGTTTGTCTGTTGTTCTTCTTGTTCCTCACGAGTCCCTGCAGTTTTATATCTCCTCTCATCCGACTGTTTCTTCTTCCCATCCTCCACCCTGTCCTCCCATCCTTTCCCATCAGCACTGGAAGGTGGAGGTAGGTGCTGTCTGTGAGCAGCGTGCCGAGTGGACGCATTCATTTCCTCCTGCATGTCTGCGTTAAACCTTTCACCCCTCTCTCACCTGAGCTCCTCAGCCGCTGACCTCTGACCTTTGTTCCCCCTGTTTTAACTCCTCTAACTGCTGTAAGAGCTTTTTCTGCAGTGCAGCTCGTCCTTACATGTTCTGTCACCCAGTTTACAACAGCTCAAAAATAAAAAATTAGAGGTTTGGGTTGGGTCTTATTTTCATAGTTTCATATCATTCCTGTTGGTTATGACTTAATATTTCACTTCACTTTATTGCTAGGACACAGCAACGCCACCACCTCCAAGAGGATGATGGGAAATAAGTGAAATGAGTAAATAAAATGCAGAGAGAGGTTGCAAAAGAAAGTGATGATTGTGTGTACTTGCTTTTTCTCACTTTACTTTCATCTCTAAGTAATCGTCTTAGATAATCTGGTTATAATCACAGTAGGAATAAACTATGAAAAGAAGACTGCAGTTGTATAAAAATCGTTTAAAAGAGCCCCAGATGTGGACCTGGTTGAAGTAACTCTGGTCCCAGATTGTTGTATGTGGGTCCTTCTCTTTAAGTTGCTTTGTTTTTCAGTGACATTAAGGATTAAGTCTGTGTCTAATGTGAAACTGTGAAAATCAGTTCTAGTATTGTTTTTTCCCCGTGTGGATGGAAATCAATAAACATCTCCTCTCTTCTGTCCTCAGGCCCAGAGACACGTCACTGACCTCTACGAGGACCTCAGAGATGGACACAACCTCATCTCCCTGCTGGAGGTGCTCTCCGGAGAGACACTGGTGAGCTCCGCTGACCTTTGACCTTCAGATATTTGGACATCTGCTTCTGCTGTAACCCCCTCGTCCTGTCCACACCTCTCTTACTGTCCCTGCTTTTCTGTCCTACGGACTTAATTTGCCGTCATATGTGTTCGACCGTCCTGTCTACTCATTGTAACTCAAACTGCTCTAAATGTTTATCTGAGTCAAATATTACAACTCTGAGTCCAAAAAAGTTGGGACGCTGTGTCAAACATAAACAACATAAAAACATATACTCAATTGAAAACAGTACAAAGACAATATATTTAATATATGTTGATTGGTTTTTGTAAATAGCTGCTCATTCTGAATTTGATGGCAGCAACATGTCTCAAACAAGTCAGGACAGGAGCAACAAAAGACTGTGAAAGTTGTGGACTGATCCAAAAACACCTGTTTGGATCATTCCACAGGTAAAAAGGTTCATTGGTAACAGGTGATAGGATCATGACTGGGTATGAAAGGTTCACACATGATTGTATAAAGGAGATTAATTGACGGACTCAGGAAGTAAACTGCATTTTGGTTTTATTTATGTTTAACACAGCGTCCAACGTTTTTCCCAGGGTTGTACTCTGGTGGGTTTCTTGTCTCCACTCTTGCATGTGTAGACTTTGATTCTCTGCAGATTTGGGGACATTTCAGAACATGCTGAGGTTATGCGCACTCTTTTACTTTCCTTATCTCAGCACTGTTTTTTGGGAACACTCCTTAAAACACTAATTTTCATTCTTTGCTTCCATCTCGTAACCTCTCTGCACTGACTTGTTTGATCCCTGGTTTTTCCTTTATCTAATTCCTGTTTGCTGACCTTTGCCCTGACCTTTCCCCCTCTGCCTCTGCCTTCCTCTCTTGCGATGCTCTTGCTGTGGTAGCCGAGGGAACGTGACGTTGTGAGGAACGTGCGGTTGGTGAGTGGCGCCCGGACTGTGGCTGGCCGCCTCCTCGGGCGTGGCATGTGTCACCAGCCCAGGTGGCTTCTGGGTTGTGCATGACAGTCACACTCCCTGTATTGTCCCTTTTCTGTATCAACATCGTCCTCTTCCATTTAATCAGAGAGCTCACAGCGTCAGGCGTCATGTAAGGAGATGAGAGGAGCAAGTAGAGGATTTAATGGAATCATTTCTACAGATACAGTAGTGATTTTTCATGAATGAATTCGAGTCACGTTTTTCAAATTAAAATTAATGACCACATTTCATTAAGAGTGTAACCTCAATAAAATACATTGTCCTTGTTCTTAATATAACCTATAATCCTGCTGACTTAAAGGACCATACCCTACAGAATTGGCAGCGAGACAAAATCTTTTCCATCCCAGAAACTCACATTATCCATTTCATGATTTTCTGACATTGAGGTTAATGAGTGCAGTTTTTAATCAGTGGTTTATGCTGAACAATTATTTGCAATATTGTACAGACCACAGCAAATAATCACTCACCATTATTTTTAGTAAAAATCTCATGAAAAATTACAGTTCCCACTAATATTATGACTAATATTATGAATATTATGACAATGTGGTTATTTTGATGAAGACAGAAATAAACGTGAATCAATGTTCTGTTCTATGAATTATCTCAAGGACGATACTTATCACTGTGCATTATCAAACTGAATTTTATTGAGTAGATGCAGGTGAGCGTGTGGAAATTATGAAATCAATCTTTAATCATTTTATGTTCTGAAAGTTTGCATCAATTCTAGTTATAAACAGACAAACTGCCGGTATGGTCCTTTAAAAGAACTGAGCTGTCAAAGGTCAAGTACTGGTTCCCTCACTGTACTGAAAGCAAAGGCCAAAGTCTCATCACTGCAAGCTGATCTGTCGACTAATTCTGCTACTAAAGCTTCATACTGGCTTAAAGCTTAAACTGTGGAGCACCAGTGCATGTCATGGCATCACTCCTGGGGAACGGCGTCCTGCGTCAGTCATGGCGGCGGCTGCTGCTCGATCGGACTGCGCTACAGATCAAATCAGAATAAGACGTAGAGGGCGTTTGACGAGGTGCAGGATGAAGCTGATTTAGGCCTCAGAGAGGATGAGGATGGCGACAGATGATCGGAGGAATCACTGAGAGCGCGTGTCATTCATCATCATGCTTCCACCCGCAGACATCCTGGCTGGTTTGTTGATGCATTTCAGGGTCATTGTAGCGGTCAGATCTGGTGCAGGTCTGATCAAACGCTTCGATCACCACCACGCAGAATTTGAATCCCACTTCAAATTTGCTGTATTTTAGCTTTAAGTTAAGACCATGACTGTGATGATTTTTGTACAGTAGAGTAGATCTTTGTTTTAAACACACACGGTGCTGCTGGACACTGACACACCTGATCCTCAGTCATGGGGCCTTGCTGTTTGTTGGTCATTCACACCTCACCTGGCGTCCCCTCCTCCTGACGTTTGGCCTCCTCTCGTCTCTTTGCAGCCGCGGGAGAAAGGGCGGATGCGCTTCCACAAGCTGCAGAATGTACAGATCGCCCTGGACTTTCTCAAACACAGACAGGTCAGTGAGACAGTTTAAATATTGGCAGTTTTCCTTGTTGTTGAATTTTATTTCCTCTTCCTGTTTTCTCCAAATACACAAACTTTGAACTGACTGTTAACTTTTACTGGTGTCGGTGCTTCTTTCAGGTCAAACTGGTCAACATCAGAAATGATGACATTGCAGATGGAAACCCGAAGCTGACCCTGGGACTGATATGGACCATCATCCTCCACTTCCAGGTAACATACAACCCTGAGTCCAAACAAGTTGGGACGCTGTGTAAAACATAAGTAAAACAGAATATAATGCCTTTTTGACATGGACTCATTTGAAAGCAAAGACACAAATTGATTCATGTAAATATCTGCTTATTTTGAATTTAATGGCAGCAACATGTTTCAATTAAGTTGGGACAGGATGATCCAGAAACACCTGTTTGTGAACACATGATTGCATAAAGAGATTAATTAATTAAGAGATTGATACATGAGCTCAGGAAGACTTTGTATAACTGTTGTCAGTAAACAGTTTGTTTGTAAATGATTAAATTCTGGTTTTATTCATGTTTCACACAGCGTCACAACTTTTTTTCATCCTTGTTTAGGACACATTTGCTGTGGCAGTGAAGTTAAACTAGGAGATTTGAAAGAAATTATCGGACACGAAAACTCAGTCACTGATTATTTAAATTGTATTTACTTGCAATTTTCTTGTTTACAAAGTGAACTGACTGAGCCTTGTTCCGAGCAGCTGAATCACATTTCCTGAACCTACACGCGATGCTTATCTTACAAACTGCACATTGGCATTAAATTGCACAAAATCAAATTCTTCCATCGTATGAATAACATGCATTTTTACCCAGTTTACTTTGTGATTAGTTTGCTTCCGCGGCACTGTACGGAAAAATCAGAGAGCCGTTCCCTCTTTGGGCTTCAATCATCAGCCTGGGTTTGGGCTGATGTTGACACAGCAGTTGGAGCACAGTAGAGTCCAACAGTCAATCATTTCCAAATGGGCTTTATTGGCCATTTGGCAGCACTTAGGCTCTTATACACAACTACCACCGCTCCTCCTGTCCTTGAGTGCACAAAGACTAAACACTGAAAAAAAGCTATTCATTCATTTTTTTTGGAGGACGATGTTCATATGCCAGCGAGTTTCAAAGCCTTTTCAGCTCTTCTGTGATCCTGTGCAGATCTATAGGTTAAATATAAATGTCAGCTCATCATTCTCAAACATAAACAATATAAATCTGTTTATCCCACACGAGACCACGTCGGAGGAAAACATTCATTAGATGTGTTCCTGATGGCGAAGAGGAGTGTTTGGATGTTCTTTTACCAGATGGTTTGGTAGCTTTTGGAAAAAAAAAAAAAAAACGAGTGGGAGTTCATGAAGATTCTTTGATGCTATAATGGCTATGATGGTTATGTTGGGATGTGGATGTGGGATCTTGTTCCCCGTCCCGGGTGACTCAGTGATTCCCTTGAGAAAGCTGGCAGGAGATGTGGGCGTGACAGCTCAGGACGCACCAGAAACTGCAGAGGAGAACTGATCTGAACTCAGCATGAATGCGAGTATCTTTTAAGAAGGACGTGTTGACTTTTGCAGCTGAAGTAATAAAATGAAAAACTTCCATGCAGATACACGCAGTCACATCAGGCAGCGATTATCTTCAAAAACGAACTCATAATCTCTTTGTTTTGGCTCATGCGAGTCATCACAAACAATGGTGAGTTTCCTCTGAGCTCCCCAGGTGCAGCTCACAGTTTAGCAGCCCACAGGTGACCAGTATAAATAATGGGCCTGCTTCGTTACAGGGCGGGGGGGCCGGGATTCTCTCAGCACTCTTAAAAGGAGGCTGCGAGGGCGGAGGTCCTGTTTCCATTCAGTTTCTGAGTCACCGTGTGCCCACGTCCACAGTGTAGCAGCAGCAGCAGGGGCCGCGGCGGGGTTTCCCTTCTGGAGGGGAAAATAGCAGAAGGAAGGGATGCTTTCTTTTTTTCCCTCCTCCACCCTTTCCTGCAAAAAAAAAAAAAAATTGTATGTGAAATTGTTAGTTCTGCTATGACTCATCAGAGTATCTAAAAAAAACCTGAAAATAGTATGTTGTGGTAATAAAACTGCACTTCATGGAACACTTACTGGAAGTGCAGCCTTCACTTAATGCACAAGTAGATTGAACTCACTTTTAGATGCTTTTCTGATGTTATTTCTGCTAAAAATCCCAAATTAGTGACAACTGAAACAGAAGCAATTGGAGCTTTGAGTAGGTGGAGTTTTCTGCATCAAGACCATTAAATAGTTAAAACATATTCAGTTTTAAACGTTTTCCTGTGATTGTTGCAGCCTTTTACAGCTTGTGCCCAGTTTTGTCCAGAACACCACCCATCTGGTACGTCAAGCAAAGCAAAACAAACACATCAGGACGATGTGTACCTCTGATTATAGCTGTGGCTCAGACAGAAGTGGGTGATGGATTAATGACAGAGCCACTCGACCGGCTGCAAAATCAAACCGTAAAAATTCCTGTTATGTCCCTCAGTGTCAACACAACACACCTTCAGGAACATCTGTTTTCATCAAACATGTGTCTTCTTTCATGCAAAAGAATAAATTGCTGAGGGATTTTTTTTTTAGCGGTGTGCCCTTGTGACTCATCGCTTTGCCTCGCAGCTCTTAAAAAAGAGGAATTTGCCTGTGGAGGTTCTGCTGCACAGTCGAACATTCATTCAGTGTTTATTGAGAGTTTCAGCTCGAGACCTACAGAATAGTTCCAGTAAGATCAGCGACTCTGAGACCTCCTCGCTCTCATTATTTCTGTTTTGCTCGCATATAATCACAAAGTGTTTCTCTCCAAAACAGTGAGTTTAATGGAGCTCATGTGCCCTTCGAGTGAAAGTGGTGGTTGTTAGCTGAGGTTGTGTGACTCATCCCAAGTCTGGAAGAAATCAAAAAAAAAAGTTTCCCTGCCCTTCAACCAACACTTCAATCATATTCAACACAGGGATAATATCAGAGGATGAAAATCTTTTAATAAGTATAATGCTGTTTATGGGAGCCTTATATGTGACGACTAGGAAAAACTGCTTTGTTTGTGAGTTGCTTAAATTGCCAGCTATTCTAGTGACGTCTCTTCACGCCCTTTATTGAATTTTAGCATTACATTACACTCATTTGGAAGATGCTTTTGTCCAAAGTCTCTTAAAATAAAGACATTCAAACTCAACAAGATGAGGGAAAATTATGAGTTCAACTCTCGGATTTGGTGTTTATGGCTTTTTTTCTGAAATTAAAATGGAGGTAGTTTTTTCTCACTCTGCTCTGGATATAGCTGACCAGTTGTCTCCTTCCTCCAGATCTCAGACATCCAGGTGAACGGCCAGTCGGACGACATGACGGCCAAAGAGAAGCTGCTGCTGTGGTCTCAGAGGATGGTGGAGGGATACCAGGGCCTGCGCTGCGACAACTTCACCACCAGCTGGAGGGACGGCAAGCTCTTCAACGCCATCATACACAAACACAGGTGAGACACTGCTCCAAGGTAGATTAAGGTCAGAGCAGCAACAAGACGACCAGGACTTTGAGTCTGATAAAATTACTTCACTATGAAGCGTCTTTGCAACAAACTGAACCAATAAATGACAAAAAAAACAGCTTGAAAATGTGATTAAACCTACTTGTAAAACAACGGTGATGACAGGATAATCTCAGAAAAGATGCCAAGGAGCCGTGTTCCACTGAAGCATTTTTCAGAAACAGAAACATGGTTCGAAAAGCTTGTCTGGACTTGGGCTCTTGTTGCACCTTAGGACATGCATTTTACACACAGTTAAAAGGTCTTCTCCTGACCTTTTGCATATTTCATGTTGTTGCTGTCTGTTTTTATTCATTACAGCACGGTCAGAGGAAGGAATGCCAAGTTCGTATTTAAGATTTACAGCAGTGCATTTAACATGTCAGGACGAAAACTGTTGTCAGGTTACTGTAAATCAAACAGATAGATATCAACTGAGTCAGACTTGAAGTCCCCCATAAGCAGCATATAAGCAATTAATAACAGGTCTATAGAGCAAGCAAGCAGAGATCCTCCTGTAAGATATCTGTAACAGAGTGACTGGCTCTATAATAAAATGTATATTTGTTCGTCAAACTATTTTTAGGCGAAGAACGAACTTTGAAGCTCAACTTGTCTTCATAACATAAGTTGTGGATGTTTCATAGGAGAAATCACAATGTTGACAAATGCATTAATAAGCACTTCAAACTGTCCTTATGGATGTTTATATAAAGCTTTTAAAAGCTAAAAAAAAGTCTAAAATAAACCATCTTGGTTTTGAGTATTAAAAAAGGAGGCTTGATAAATCATCATCTGTCAGCTTGAATCTATGTTGGTTAAAATGGTTTTTAATGCCAGCAGCTGTGGGAAAATATTATCAAAGCATCTATAGAAGCTTCCTAAACATCTCCCGCAGCATGTAATTATTTCCTCTGCTGTCTGTCTGTATACGCAGTAACTGTCACAATTGCTGTTGCATCAACACAATGAAAAAAACAGATTTTGCTTCACAAGTTTCCAAAGATGCTTCAATACGTTTTCCTGCTGTGAAAACTTTGTCACAAGAATCCATTGTAATGTATGATTTCCAATGATTACCAATGATTTCCAGCTGACCGCAGCTGCTGTCCTCCTCAATAAGGAAATTCCAAACCTTAAGAGGCGTCTTGCCTGCAGGAGACGCCCGTTTCATACTCAAACCATGTATTTTGGGTGGAGTGCCACTTTAAGTCTTACACAGCCCAACGAGCCCTGCAGGATCCTTCTACACGACACAGAAATGACATGTACAACCTGAGCTGGCATCATTCGATGAGAAAGGAGAGATCGTTTTCTTTGGCGCTGTGGGTGGATCTCATTAATCCGAGGAAAGGGTTGCCCTGGAGGCATGTTCACTGGAGGCTCGGCAGGTTGTAGCAAAACACAGGTACGTTAATCGTTCTGCTGTATTTTCTTCTTGGTGGAGGACGAGCAGGACGTGCAGAGGTTGAACAGCTGCAGAGGCTCAGCACTGAAAGCCACAATGAGAAGATGAAGCTGGATGCAATCAGGAATTACCAGAGGACTTGAGCCAGGATGGAAAAGATCTTAAAGCTACAGCAGATTTGATTTTTTTTTTTTCATAACTTTTTCCAAATCAAGCTGAAATTTCTCACTCGGACTCCTTCAGTGCTGTGACTGTTGCTACAATGCTGAACCTAAAGAAGAAGATCCACTCGAGAAAGAGGCGTCTGAACAGCGCCTCCAGCAGCACGGCGGGCTCCGTCAGTGACCTGGAGGACCGGGTGGTCCTGCTCTGTGACGACATCCCTGTGGAGAACTCGTTCGACTCGGGCCGAGGCTCCCGCGGTCCCGGGGTCCGCTCCGGTCGAGGCTCCCGAGGCGAGGAGCACGAATCGGGATCAGAGCCTCACATCATCCACCTGAGCAGGGACAGGCCGTCCTACAGAAAGGCCTGCTATGTGGAGAGAGGACCACACAAAGAATACGTCATCCAGAGAGTGCTGCAAGTGTATGAAATCTATGTTGAATTTTGGAAAAACTTTCACATGTGCCGAAGTTACTGTACAGTCTGTGTCCTCAGAGGTGTCTTTCTCTTTGGTATTTGTGGGCATGAGATGAGCTTTTATCCCTTTGTGCTTGTGCCTACATGTTATTAGACTGCACTTATCTTCCTGGCAAAGTGCACTCAGAGGTAATGTGTCTGTCTTTGTGCACAAGATGATGGGGGAATTTTCAGCTTCTGTGTCAGAGAGCACTCTTGTTTTTGCTTGCCCTTTCTGGTATCAGGAAAGACACATCACACATGATCAAACTGCCTCCAGCTATATGAAATATATGCAAATTTTTTTAGCTCTGGCAGGTGTCCAGTTGGAGTTGTATAGCTGGCAGGAAAAAATTTAAGAAATTTGCAAAAACATAGATGTAGGGCTAAAAAAAAAAAGAAGGTCATTCATTTCTGGCTTACATTTACAGCTGTCATAAATGATTTAAGAAAGTTTTCATTGGCAGTAATATTAGTGATTCTTCACTCATTTCCACTCACTGTCTCTCTCTCTCTGGCTGTCTGTCTGCAGGCCCTCTCTGATTGACATGAACCAAGTGTACCGACAGAGCAACCAGGAGAATCTGGAGCAGGCCTTCAGCGTGGCGGAGAGAGACCTGGGCGTCACCAGACTGCTGGACCCAGAGGGTGAGAGAGGACACACGAGAGCGTTAGACATATTCACCAACACTTTAGTCTGTTGCATAGTTACATGATGGAGGTTGATGCGGTTTAGGGCTTTTTGTTTGTTGTCAACTGCAATTAGTGCAGAAATTTAGGTTATTTCAGTTTAACATCAATAAACATTCCTCTTTCTCTTCATCATTTCTTTAAATGATTTTCCTCTCTCTGCAGATGTGGATGTGCCTCATCCAGATGAGAAATCCATCATCACATACGTCTCCTCCCTGTATGACGTCATGCCCAGGGTACCAGACGTTCAGGACGGTGTCAAAGCCAACGTGAGTCCTCCCTCATCATCACTTCATCTTTCCTTTACATCACTATAAAGATATTTCACAGCAGAGCCAAGAAGCTGGGTGGTAACTGAAGGTATACTCTTACTAATAGGAACATTTTAAACACGGCCTAAATGAGCGGCGGATCATTTTACAAGGTAGTTGTTGAAGTTGGACCACTGTGTGTGTGTGTGTGTGCTTCAGGAGCTGGAGCTGCGCTGGCAGGAGTACTATGAGCTGGTCACCATGTTGCTGCAGTGGATCAGACACCACATCCTCGTCTTTGAGGAGAGGAAGTTCCCCACCAGCTATGAGGAGATTGAGGTGAGTCGGTCAAGGCTTTAACAGCAGAATAACACTGAAGATGAAGCTGATGAGAAATTAGTTCATCCCTGTTCTGATCTGCAGGTTCTTTGGCGTCAGTTTCTGAAGTTTAAGGAAACGGAGCTTCCTGCGAAAGAGGCAGACAAGAACCGCTCCAAACACATCTTCAAGTCTTTTGAGGTGAGTTTTCTCTGCAGCTTTTTTTTTATTTTAGAGCCATGTTTTCAATATGTGCCTTCAAGCTTAGGTGAAGGTTAAATCACTATGTTATTGTACAAATAAACCGAGACGAATTCCAGTTTTACAGTTCACAGTTAATCTTTTACCACCCACTGTTACAGCCGCGGGACACAGGCACTTTGTCAAACCTTGTAGGACTGTTAGCAGATTAGAGTCTCATCACTCTGTGCTACTGCTCAAAAACAATTATCCAGATAGACTGACGATGAGTCAAGCAAGTAATTGAAAGAATAATGAAAATAGTGGTTAGTTGCAGCTCTAACCTGCCTCTTGTCTTGCAGGGTGCAGTTCAGGCAGGCCACGTCAAAGTGCCGCCAGGTTACCATCCCTTAGATGTGGAGAAGGAATGGGGCCGCCTGCACGTCGCCATCCTGGAGAGAGAGCGCCTCCTCAGGACAGAGTTTGAGAGGTAAGTAGGGAACGTTCTGAACATGATCACATGCTCTGTTGCCAAAACAAACCCAACATTTTTTTAGAAAAGTGGTCAGAAAACCACAAGATATAAAAAAAAAAAAAAAAAATCAGAAATGAATCATCAGACAACGGTTACTGTGTGACCATGAGGGTGACTCATTTCCTTCTGATGAAGTCCACATTGGCAATATTATGAAACTGAGTTGGCTTTGTGGGGTGGAAAGTAAAAATTGTATCAGGGCAAACACATGACAACCATGCCATCTCCATGGCACCATCCGCACAATAATTCAATAAATTTGTTTAATCACAAGACTGGCAGGGCGTAGCTTTTGATTTTTGGTTCTTCCATGACTCGGGAAAAGTACTGTGGAGATTTTTTGATAATATCATCTCTACTTGACTGGACGGACAGAGCTCTATCATGGCTTTCATGCATCAGGGATATGATTTCAAGTATTTATTCCGCCAGAAGATGGAGTGAGTGTTTCGTTTTTTTCATTTAATTAGTTGACTAGTTTTACTTTCTTACTAGAGATGAGTTTTGCTGTAGTTATTATCGCATCAGATAAAGAGAAGAAGAAATAGTAAGGAGGCTCATTTCACTGTCAGGTATTCAGGTGCTTTTTGACCTTTGACCCCCCCTCTCTCTGCAGGCTGGAGAGACTTCAGAGGGTCGTCAGTAAGGTCCAGATGGAGTCGGGTGTGTGTGAGGAGCAGCTCAACCAGGTGGAGACTCTGCTGCAGACGGTGAGGCTTCAACCTTTGTTGAAAGACCAAATAAACATGACTTTAGCAGAAATCCTTGCAGCGCTGTAACTTCTCTGTCTGTGTGCTGCAGGATGTGAGGATGCTGAGCTCGGGGAAACCTGCTCAGCACACAGCAGAGATGGAGGCAGATCTGGAAAAAGCAGAAGGAATGATCCGCTTCCTCTTCAATGACGTCCAGCTGCTCAAAGATGGACGCCACCTTCAAGCTGAGCAGATGTACCGCAGGTGCAGAATTCAACTAATCAAAATGACTGAGATTGCAGTTAATCATTGTTTTCGTTATCATTTGATTTACTAATTTTTTCTTATGAAATAATTGTTAATTCCGTAAATTGAAGTTTGTAAAAATGAAGTTTGTAGAGCCCAAGTTTGCATTTTCACATTTCTTGTTTTCTCCAACCAACAGTCTAAAACCCAAAGACAATAATTTGCAATTATATTAAACAAATTATATAATATTAAAATTTGAGAAGCTGTCTTTTTTTCTCTGTAACTTTAAAAAACTAACCAATTATAAAATCTTGTTGATTTATTCTCTGTCGACCAACTCATCATGTCAGCACTAACTGATTGTCCACATTTTGTCTCCAGAGTGTACCGTCTCCACGAGAGGCTGGTGAATCTCCGCAGCGAGTACAACCTGCGCCTCAAGTCAGGTGTTACCACCACCCAGATCCCCATGACTCAGATCCACACCGCCCAGGTCCTGCAGCAGGCCCCCATGAGGGTGCGGCCTGAGCTGGATGAAGTCACCATGCGTTACATGCACGACCTTCTGGGCTGGGTGGAGGAGAACCAGCGGCGGGTGGATGATGGGGAGTGGGGCTCCGACCTGCCCACCGTGGAGTCCCAGCTGGGCAGCCACCGTGGTCTGCACCAGTCTGTGGAGGAGTTCCGCTCCAAGATCGAGAGGGCGAAGGCTGATGAGGTGCCAACAGACTCTCTTTAGAGCAGTTACATTTTTAATATATTACCATGAATTGTTGGTTGACTCATCTGTTTCTAATGTCTCTTACTGCCTCTCTGTGCTCCAGAGCCAGATCTCACCTGCCAGTAAAGCTGCCTATCGTGACTACCTGGGTAAACTGGAGCTGCAGTACGGCAAACTCCTGGTAAGTTAGCAAAAGAAGCTGAAGTAGTCTCTTCTGAATCAGTCTCTCAGTCCCTCAACATGCATCGTCATCTGCTCCCCTGCAGAACTCCTCTAAGGCCCGTCTGCGCTACCTGGACCAGCTGCACGCCTTCGTCACCGCCGCCACCAAAGAGCTGATGTGGCTGAACGAGAAGGAGGAGGAGGAGGTCAACTACGACTGGAGCGAACGGAACACCAACATGACAGCCAAGAAAGATAACTACTCGGTAGAGTAACAGCCTGATGTTCTGATAAGGTTTCGCCCACAGTGATGATGTGACCCTGATTGTTGTGTTGTCTGGGGAGCAGGGTTTGATGAGAGAGCTGGAGCTGAGGGAGAAGAAGATGAACGGTGTCCAGGCCACAGGAGACAAACTGCTGAGGGACGGACACCCTGCCAGAAAGACCATAGAGGTAAGGTTGTTTAAGATGACCATTAAGTCTACAACATAGACTGTATAAAATATGGACGTAGTGTCCGTGACGTCACCCATAGGTTTCTGAAGAGCAAAAATGAAGCAAATTGTAGTGCGTAGCCATCTTGGTAGCCTACCTCCGGTTACTCCAAATATGGACAAAGAGGTGGAGCGAGGGCGGAGCTGAGGCGGGTCGAATGAACGCTATTGGCTGAAAAAAGCCACTTTATTCGAAATAATCAAACTAGCTACGGCTAACCAGCTAGGTTAAATGCTAAATATCGTTGCTAGCCGGCTAACCCCACGACGATCTCTTTCCCAAACTCAGTGACTAGAATTAGCCGGGGTAACGCCCTTTAGACCGTCAGTGGCTAGTTGTCAATCAAAGTGGCGCCACTTAGATTGACAGCTATGAATTTTGCATAATGATGTATGCTGTATATTTTAAACGAACACCTTATAAAAAAAAAATTCGCCCCCCCCAGACTCGTCATGGAGTAGAAAAACAGCTTATGAGACTAGAGCCATGTTTTGAACCAGGCTGTAAATATGTTTTTTTTTCTGTCGTAAAATCGGACATTTTAACATGGGGCTCAAATGTAATTGACTCCCTTCTGCAGCCTGCTCTAGCGGTTATTCGAGGAACTGCAGCTTTTTTGCACTTCCGCATTGGCTTCATTTTTCAGCGGCGGAGGTTGCCGCTTGGTCTACAAACACAACATCAGACTGTAGAATCAAAACACCTTGTGTTCCCTCCTCAGGCCTTCACTGCAGCTCTGCAGACTCAGTGGAGTTGGATCCTCCAGCTGTGCTGCTGCATCGAAACCCACCTGAAAGAAAACACCGCCTACTTTCAGGTATGTTGGCTCAATTCTTTCTTTGCTCACCTGTCCATCACAACATCTGTTGCCCTTTTTTTTTGTCTTACTGAATTTCTCCTCTTTCTCTAGTTTTTCTCTGACGTGAAGGAGGCAGAGGACAAGATCAAAAAGATGCAGGACACAATGAAGAGGAAGTACACCTGCGACCGCTCCATCACCGTCACACGGCTGGAGGATCTACTGCAGGACGCAGCTGTAGGTTTATTCTCAATTTATGCAATATCTGATTTACCACCACTTTTTTAGTGAAGCATAAAAATAATAATTATGCATGGAACATTGTTAAACATCATTTTTTGATCCTCACAGGATGAGAAAGAGCAGCTGGCTGAGTTCAAAACGCACCTGGAAGGCCTGAAGCGAAGGGCCAAGACCGTCATCCAGCTGAAGCCACGTAACCCCGCCACTGCAATAAAGGGCAAACAGCCCGTCCAGGCCGTCTGCGACTTCAAGCAGATGGAGGTAGGCGTCAGCTGTTTTAGCATAAGAATGAGATCATCTGCTTTATTGTTAAACTCATTAATTCTGTTAAATGGTTTTGGACATACCCAGGATTTCTACATACAGAAATCATTAAATTCGTATTGGGAGTTTTGTAATAAAATGAAATAATTTCTTGGTAATTTACAGGAATACCCAGTAGTAGACTGAGTCCGTTGACCAGTCAGACATGATCATTTTGTTTTTCCTCCTCAGATCACAGTCCACAGAGGAGATGAGTGCGCTCTGCTGAACAACTCGCAGCCCTACAAGTGGAGGGTGCTGAATGATAAAGGCAGCGAGTCGTCCGTGCCGTCTATCTGCTTCCTGGTCCCACCCACCAATAAGGACGCAGTGAACAGTGTCGCCGGGTGAGTTGAGAGTTGCCCCTGAACGTCTGAAAGTGTCTCAAAAGTTTGCAGGTGCTAATGTCCATTTAACCTCCCTCAGCCTGGATGGAAACCTCCAGAGGCTGCAGACCATGTGGCAGACCATGTTTGTGGACATGAAGAGTCTGCTGTCCTGGCAGTACCTGATGAGAGACATCCATATCATCAAAACCTGGAACATCAGCATGGTAACAACACAAACTGCACTAGAGAAAAACTAATACACTAACAACTGCCTTTAAGGTGTTATCAAAGCCCTGAATATAAAATATCATGTTTTGTTGCTGAATAAGTTCAGTTTATTTGAATTTTGGACGATTATTTGCTACAAATGGAGAAAATACTTCTATAATACATTCTTAATTTAATATGCTGTAAATAATTCATCTAAATACTGTAAAGACAGTTTTGTTTTGAACTCTCTCCTTCATGTTTCACCCTTGTAGTTTAAGACCCTGAGGGTGGAGGAGTACCGACTGGCTCTGAGGAACCTGGAGCTGCACTACCAGGACTTCCTGCGAGACAGCCAGGACTCCCAGATGTTCGGGGCCGAGGACCGAATGCAGGTGGAGTCCAACTACAACGGTGCCAACCAGCACTACAACACAATGGTCAGCTCAGCAGAACAAGGTGTGTGCTGGTTATTCTGCTCCATATCATACAGCTGTGGCTGCTTCTGTCATCACCCCAACATGATTATACGACATATTTTTTTTTGTTAAGTTTATGTTGAATCATTTCTCAGACATTTGTGTTGACATTCACTCATGGTCATTTGTGTGTAAGCTGACTGTTGGATTCACATTACAGGCTATGTGCCACCCAGGGCAGGTAAGGTGTTTCAGTTACAGCACCAGATGAACAGTTGGAGCTTTTGAATGGCTGAACAGGACTGTGTGTGTTAGTGTGTGTGTGTGTGAGTGTGTGCACTGAGGGCTGTTGTGCTGTCATGTTTCACTTCATCCATTAACTTCACCCAGCTTCATCATCCTCACTGATTTTGGTATCCCTCCTAACTTCACTCATTGTTGCATTCTTGTCTGTGCATGGGATTAATGGCAGCTGATTCTTTACTGGTGAATTACTGGATCAATTCATTGGTCGATTAACCAATACAATGGATAATCAACATGGAACCAATCGAGCATGAAGAAGTGAATTTATTGTTTACAATGTGACATGATTACACTCACAAATGATAATAGAGTAATTGTACTAAAGCCCCTGTAAATTATAAAGATTGTTTTTTACAAAGTGGTTTTGAGAAATTTTGGATTTTAAGGGCTTCAGTCAAAAATACTCCACCAACATGCAAATGATCCTATAATATTACATTGTTAAATACCAGTTAAATAAGTTTAAGATTCTCTAACTAACACTGGACCTTTATGCATATTCCATGTTCATATGATATTACAAGCTATGTCCTACATACAATGCAAAATCTGACCTGAACTAACAACAAGCTTCTTCATCCAGAGTTCGTGTTCTCTGCAAAACAATATCTATACATTTTTTTTTCATCCAACCAGGAGAGCAAGACGAGTCTGTGTGCAAGACCTACCTGACGCAGATCAAGGACCTTCGTCTGAGGCTGGAGGGCTGCGAGAACCGAACGGTGACGCGCCTCCGACAGCCCGTGGACAAGGAGCCGCTCAAAGCCTGCGCCCTGAAGACGGCAGAGCAAATGGTAACGACATGAGGAGGAAAAATTGTTTTATGACTCTGAAGCTTTTTGATTTTACCGTCAAAATAATGTCAATATAAGTGTATACTGGCTTATTAGCTTACTAAACTATCCTGTTTTTTGGCTGACAGAAAGTCCAGTCCGAGCTGGAGGGCTTAAAGAAAGACTTGAACTCCATCTCTGAGAAGACCGAGGAGGTCCTGGCGTCTCCTCAGCAGTCCAGCTCCGCCCCCATGCTGCGCTCCGAACTGGACGTCACCCTGAGGAAGATGGACCACGTCTACGGCCTGTCCTCCGTCTACCTGGACAAGTCAGGCTTTGTTCTTTTGGTTTCTTTCTCTGAGCGCTTCCTGGTGATGCTGATTTTATTAAAGCGTAACTGTGTTTGATTTCAGGCTGAAGACCATCGATGTTGTGATCAGAAACACTAAAGACGCAGAGGACACACTGAAGAAATATGAGACTCGTCTGCGTGATGTGAGCAAGGTGCCAGCTGAGGAGAAGGAGGTGGAGGATCATCGCAGTCAGCTGAAGGTATTCATACCTACAATCACTTCATTTGTTTTGTTGTATATTTTGCTATGAACGAACCTGTTGCTTTCACGCATGATGACTTCGCTCTCTTGTCTGACAGTCAATGTATAATGAGGCGGAGGCCGACCAGGTGGTGTTCGACCGCCTGCAGGACGAGCTGAAGAGGGCCACAGCCATCAACGACAAGATGACCAGGATCCACAGCGAGCGTGACGCTGATCTGGAGCACTACCGCTCGCTGGTCAACGGCCTCCTGGAGCGCTGGCAGGCTGTGTTCGCTCAGATCGACCTGAGGCAGCGGGAGCTCGACCTCCTCGGGCGCCACATGAACTCCTACCGCGGCAACTACGAGTGGCTGATCCGCTGGCTCGGAGAGGCGAGGCAGAGGCAGGAGAAGATTCAAGCTGTGCCCATCAGTGACAGCAAGGCTCTCAAGGAGCAACTGGCAGAGGAGAAGGTAATGTAGAAGCGGAGAATGAGCTGTGTGGGGTAAAGGGAAGAAAAGTTATTACGCCCTCTGGTGGTCACACTGGTTGTCTTTACAGTTACATTCACTCTAATGAATGTGTTTATAGTAATGATAATAAAGAACAGTAGCTGTGGCTTTGCAGAAAGTATATGAAAATGTAAAAATATTATTATTCTTAAAAGTGAAATATTGTCAGTTATAATGTTTTCATGTATATTTACAGAAACTCCTGGAAGAGATTGAGAAAAACAAGGACAAGATTGAAGATTGCCAGAAAAATGCAAAGGCTTACATTGATTCAGTCAAGGTTGGTACTGATATTTTCAGCTTAATAAAAAAGGAAGTTTATTTTTTGGCTTGATTTAACATTATTTTCTTCTTTTATTAGGATTACGAGTTCCAGATTTTGACTTACAAAGCCCTGCAGGATCCCATAGCGTCGCCTTTGAAGAAACCCAAAATGGAGTGTGCATCTGATAATATCATTCAGGAGGTGGGTTTTAGAAGTTTAGAAGTTTTAGAAGTATCAACTGAGAAGAGCAAAGACATATTCATGCGACCTTTAAGTTAATCCTGGGAACTAAATATATTATAAAAACCGAGAGAAACAGGTAGAAAATGTATTTTTAAAGTCAAGTAAACACACTGTTAACTACTCTGCTTATTACAGTATGTTACTCTGAGAACCCGCTACAGTGAGCTGATGACTCTCACCAGCCAGTACATTAAGTTCATCACAGAGACACAGCGCCGCCTGGAGGACGATGAGGTAATTACACACAAACTCTGAAGCAGGTTTCTGTTAAAAACCCTCTAACATGAACAATGCCACCCTTACTTGTTAACTGACTGATGTATGGGAAATCATTTGTCATCAAATTCTTCCAAAATGTTGGCACTTAAAATCTATTGTTCTGTTACTCAGAGTCTAAATCTGTTGAGAGCGACAGGACAGCGAACAGTGGTGAAGCAAACTGTTTCATCCTAGTGTTTCAGCACATCACATCCCCACTACAGTTTATGTCTCTCATTCTCCTACACTGTGCATTTAGTCAAATCATGTCACATAGTCTGCACTCAAGACTCTGATTTGGCTGCAGGCATCAGCCCTGAATTCAGTCACATTATCCAACTGCTTAACTGCTTCTCCAACGAGTTTTGATTTAGTATTTGCTTCTTTATTTCCTCTTGAAATCACCCACACTTGTGATTTGAAGGCTTCAGTTTGGCTACCTGCCTTCTCAGATATATTATTTTTCAAATCTATCTTACCTTTACTTTCTCCCTTTTCTTCTTTTCTAACTTTCTATTGTGTTTGATCCTTTTGACCTGCTCGCCAGTGCTTTGTCATGACGAATATTAATCACACGCTTAAGAGATGAATTAACCCCAAAAGCACAAGGTATTTAAAAAAAAGAGCCTCTCAGTTCATGTCACTCCTCTACATCAGACCCTTGTCTGCAGTGAAGGGAAGGTTCAGGATGTTTTTGGAGACCTTTCATAACTGAGTTCTCTGTTCAGTGAGAACTGAGCATCAACTTCCTGTAGGCACTTTTTGCTTTGCTAGTGTAAATGTCAGAAATTGATTAAATTTGCAGGGTGCAATTATATGACTATAATATTGTTACATAAAAGCACTTGTCCTTTTTTGAAGGACCTATTTGGATTTTTGACTTGTTTTGATTAATCAATTAGTCTTTTAATTTATTAAATGTCAAAACATATAATAAAGAAAAGTGGCGAATCCTCTCATTCGAGAAGCTGGAATCAGAATTTTTTCCACTATTTTTGCTTTTAAAATTACTGAAACAATTAATCGATTATAGATCCCAATTATTATTCTGTCAATCAATGAATCAATTAATTGACCACTTGTTTCAGCTCTAATGCTGTTCTTCCCCTCCCCAGATTTGCACTAGTAAATACAGAAGGCTGCTGCCGATACACCAGAAATAACTATTTCTTAAACCAGAGCTTAATTAGAGATCGATATGAGAGGTTTCTAAAGTTTTGGACCTTCCTTTTAGGTGTCCCTCACCTGTACGTTTACACACAATCCATCACCCATTATTGCAAAAGATTAGAACTCATCTCTTGATGTTTGCTGTTGTCAGATTTAGTGTACCTTGATCTTGGATTTATGTCTTGTTACTTACATTTTAATCCAAGCTTCCTTTGTGTTCTGTGTTACATCACATCATGCCGTGTTTGCTGCATCACTATGCTATTCTTCATAGTGAGGGTATTCTGGTCTGATACAAATCCATGTAATCATTTTTATTTAAATTATTGGGCTGCTAAGGTCTTTGGTATCTTACCCACTGTGCTTAGTATTTTTTGCATGATGCTAATTATTTATTCCCTGCCTATTTCTATTACTTTGTACATTTTACAAAAAGCTGCTTTATTTTGAGAACGTAAAGATTGAGAGACACAACTCTAACCCTCAATATCAAGTGGTGACTGAATTATGCAGCTATGCTCCTTTAGAAATCCACATATAAAATCTGTAAGTGGAAATATATCAGCAACAGTGAAACAATTTCAATCATACCTTGACAATACCTATAGATCGCTATTATTATTACTACATACATATAATATTCTATTATTACAAAAAACCTCAACTGCATGGAAGTAAAGTGTAGTGTCGTGCTGTGTTGTGAAGTAAAGTGTCATTCTGTGTGCCATACATTAAATGAACATGACAAGCATTTCCCAATACAGTATTTCTCTCCCTAGTTAAAACTTTCCATTTGTTGTAGATTATTAGCTGTAACATATTCTCATGTATTTACATTCTCATGTACCTACATGTTTTATAACTACTTTCATATTGAAGTTTTATATTCTAACAACTTTAACATTCTCTCAATCCCCTTTACTCCCTCTTTGCTTCTACTAATACAGAAAGCTTCTGAAAAACTAAAAGAAGAGGAGAGGAGAAGGATGGCAGAGATACAAGCTGAGTTAGATAAACAGAAACAGCTGGCTGAGGCTCATGCTCAGTCTGTGGCCAAAGCAGAACAGGAGGCCCAGGAGCTGAAGTTGAAAATGAAAGAAGAAGCCAGCAAGAGGCAAGATGTCGCAGTGGATGCTGAGAAACAGAAGCAAAACATACAACAGGAGCTGCATCATCTGAAGAGTCTGTCTGAGCAGGAGATCAAGTCCAAGAGTCAGCAGCTGGACGAGGCGCTGGTCAGTCGCACCAAAATTGAGGAGGAAATCCGCATAATTAGACTCCAGTTAGAGACGACAATAAAACAGAAGTCGACGGCTGAGACTGAGTTACAGACGCTCAGAGACAAAGCTGGCGAGGCTGAGAAGCTGAGGAAATCTGCTCAGGAGGAGGCAGAAAGGCTTCGCAAGCAGGTCACTGAAGAGACTCAGAAAAAGAAAAATGCAGAAGATGAGCTGAAACGTAAGTCCGAGGCAGAAAAAGAGGCTGCCAAGCAGAAGCAGAAGGCCATGGATGACCTGCAGAAGTTCAAAATGCAAGCTGAGGAGGCAGAGAGGCGCATGAAACAGGCGGAGGAGGAGAAGCTGAGGCAGATCAAGGTTGTGGAGGAGGTGGCACAAAAGTCTGCCGCCACACAGCTGCAAACCAAAGTTGTGTCATTCAACGAAAAGGCAACAAAGCTCGAGGAATCCCTTAAGAAAGAGCAGGGCACTGTCCTTCAGTTGCAGGAGGAAGCCGACAAACTCAGGAAACAACAAGAGGAAGCTAACAAAGCCAGGGAGCAAGCAGAGAAAGAGCTTGAAACATGGAGACAGAAAGCCAATGAAGCTCTTCGCTTGAGGCTGCAAGCTGAAGAGGAAGCACAAAAGAAAAGCCAGGCTCAGGAGGAGGCAGAGAGGCAGAAAGTGGAGGCTGAACGTGATGCCAAGAAAAGGGCTAAGGCTGAAGATGCTGCTCTTAAACAGAAGGAGAATGCAGAGAAAGAGTTGGAAAAGCAGAAGAAATTTGCAGAACAGATTGCCCAGCAAAAGCTGTCTGCAGAACAGGAATGCATACGACTGAAGTCTGACTTTGAACATGCTGACCAACAGAGGGGCCTGTTGGAAAATGAGCTCCAGCGTCTAAAAAATGAGGTGAACGCTGCTGAAAAACAAAGGAAACAACTGGAAGACGAGCTGGCTAAAGTCAGAAGTGAAATGGACGCTCTTCTGCTGATGAAGATCCAAGCTGAGAAGCAGACGCTGTCGAACACAGAAAAGAGCAAGCAGCTTCTCGAGTCTGAAGCTCTGAAAATGAAACAGCTCGCTGAGGAAGCCACAAGGCTGAGAACAGTAGCTGAAGAAGCGAAGAAGCAGAGGCAGATAGCAGAGGATGAGGCTGCTCGGCAGAGAGCAGAGGCCGAAAAAATACTTAAGGAAAAACTGGCTGCCATCAACGAGGCAACTCGTCTGAAGACTGAAGCTGAGATCGCCCTGAAAGCTAAAGAAGCAGAAAATGAACGGCTGAAAAGAAAAGCTGAGGATGAAGCGTATCAAAGAAAGCTGCTGGAGGATCAGGCTGCTCAGCATAAACAAGACATAGAAGAGAAGATCACACACCTGAAGAGCTCATCTGACTCAGAGTTAGTGAGACAAAGAACAATTGTGGAGGAAACTCTGAAGCAAAAGAAGTTGGTCGAAGAAGAAATTCACATCATTAAGATCAACTTTGAGAAAGCATCAAAAGGCAAGTCGGATCTGGAGGTGGAATTAAAGAAACTGAAGGGTATTGCAGAAGAGACACAGAAGAGCAAACTCAAAGCTGAGGAAGAGGCTGAGAAACTGAAAAAGCTTGTTGCAGAGGAAGAGAAGAAAAGGAAAGAATCTGAGGAGAAGGTGAAAAGGATTACCGCTGCAGAAGAAGAAGCAGCTCGACAATGCAAAGCCGCTCAGGAGGAGGTTGAACGCCTCAAAAAGAAAGCTACCGAAGCAAACAAACAGAAAGACAAGGCGGCCAAAGACGCAGAGAAGCAGGCCATTCTGGCCAAGGAGGCAGCACAGAAATGCAGCGCTGCAGAGCAGAAGGCCCAAGATGTTCTCAGCAAGAATAAAGAGGACACTCTTGCTCAGGAAAAGCTGAAAGATGAGTTTGAAAATGCTAAGAAACTGGCACAAGCAGCTGAGAAAGCCAAAGAGAAAGCAGAGAAAGAGGCTGCCCTGCTCCGTCAGAAAGCAGAGGAGGCTGAAAAGCAGAAAAAAGCTGCAGAGGATGAAGCTGCAAAACAGGCCAAAGCTCAAAAAGAAGCCGAGAGACTGAAGAAAGAAGCAGAAGAAGAGGCCTCCAAGCGAGCGGCAGCTGAGGCAGCAGCTCTAAAGCAGAAAAAGCAGGCTGATGCTGAGATGGCCAAGCACAAAAAAGAAGCAGAACAAGCAGTTAAGCAGAAGTCTCAGGTTGAGAAGGAACTTTCAGTGGTTAAACTGCAACTGGATGAGACCGATAAACAGAAAGCTGTGTTGGATGAGGAGCTTCAGCGAGTTAAAGGCGAAGTGAATGATGCCGTCAAGCAAAAGGCACAAGTGGAGGATGAACTGTCCAAAGTTAAAATCCAGATGGACGAACTCCTGAAACTTAAGCTTAAGATTGAGGAAGAAAACCGCCGCCTCATGCAGAAAGACAAAGATAACACACAGAAATTGCTTGCAGAGGAAGCAGAGAAAATGAAGAGCTTGGCGGAGGACGCTGCCAGACTGAGTGTGGAAGCCGAGGAAGCAGCCAGACAGCGACAGATCGCAGAGTCTGACTTGGCTGAACAGAGGGCACTGTCAGAGAAAATGTTAAAGGAGAAAATGCAGGCCATCCAAGAGGCTACAAAACTGAAAGCGGAAGCAGAGGAGCTCCAGAAACAGAAGAATCAGGCCCAGGAAAAGGCTAAAAAGCTACAAGAGGACAAACAACAGATCCAGCAACGCCTTGACAAGGAAACAGAGGGCTTCCAAAAATCACTGGAGGCTGAGCGAAAGAGGCAGCAGGAAATTTCAGCTGAAGCAGAGAAACTGAAACTGAGGGTGAAAGAGCTCAGTGACGCACAGGCAAAAGCTGAAAATGAGGCGAAGAAATTCAAGAAACAAGCTGATGAAGCAAAAACGCTGCTTGAAAAGACAGAAAAACAAACTACAGAAACCGTTGTGCAAAAGCTGGAGACACAGAGGCTGCAGAGCACCAGAGAGGCTGACGACTTGAAGAAAGCCATCACTGACCTTGAAAATGAGAAGGAGAAACTGAAGAAAGAGAAGGAGGATCTGCAGAAAAAATCTAAAGAGGTATTTTTGTGATGTATTAACATTGTCAGTCAATTTACACAACCCTTGCAATTAACACAATCCTGTTAAACACACTAACTACAGTGTTTGCAGAAGCACATCTAACATTCATGTAAATTGCAGACTTAAAGTAACCACAGCAATTTATATGAATGTCATTCAAAACACAATGTGACAAAGTTAAAATGATCACAAGCAAAACATCAGAGGACCTTTAGGGAAATATGCTATTCATTTATTTGTTTTATATATTGTACAGACACAAGAGTCAGATCAGTCTTCTCTTCTGACTCTTGGCAAGAACTTGTATCTCCAAAATTTTTGAAATGTTACTTTAAATATACATATATATGTATAAGTTACATGCATTGATTAAGCGAAATTTCATTGATATTTAACTGTGTATTCATCTTTTTTTTCCAAATAGATGGCAAATGCCCAACAAGAACAAATTGAGCAACAGAAGGCCATTCTTCAGCAGTCCTTCCTCACAGAGAAGGAACTGCTGTTGAAAAGAGAAAAGGCTGTTGAAGATGAGAAGAAGAAGCTTCAGAAACAGTTTGAGGATGAAGTGAACAAGGCCAAAGCTCTCAAAGATGAACAAGAACGTCAGAAGAAGTTAATGGAAGAAGAGAGGAAGAAACTTCAGGCCATTATGGATGAAGCTGTAAAGAAACAGAAGGGGGCTGAAGCAGAGATGAATAACAAGCAGAAAGAAATGGAAGTGCTTGAAAAGAAAAGGCTTGAACAAGAAAAACTCCTGGGAGAGGAAAATAAAAAGCTCAGAGAGAAACTTCAGAGTCTTGAGGTTGCCTCCAAACAGGGTGCATCCAAAACGAAGGAAATTGAAGTCCAGACTGATGAGCTTCCTGAGGAGCAGATAGTTGCCATGACAATGGTGGGAACAACAAAGAAAGTTTTCAATGGCTCTGTCGAAGTGGATGCAACAAAGAAAGGTGGAGAATCACCTTTAGCATTTGATGGAATCAGAGAGAAGGTTCCTGCTGAAAGGCTTCTTGACATTGGTGTCCTGACCAAAAAGGAATTTGACAAATTGCAAAAGGGCAAAGTATCTGTGCAAGACCTCGGAAAGACTGATAAAGTTAAGTCATGTCTTAAGGGTCAGAGCTGTGTTGGAGGTATCCTGACTCCATCCAAAGAGAAGATGAGTGTCTATCAGGCTATGGCAGAGAACAAGATTACTCCTAACGCTGCCACAATGCTCCTGGAAGCTCAGGCAGCTTCTGGTTACATCGTAGATCCAGTGAAGAATAAACTCCTCTCTGTAGATGAGGCTGTCAAAGATGAGTTAATAGGCCCGGAGCTCCATGACAAGATGCTCTCTGCAGAGCGAGCAGCCACTGGCTTCAAAGATCCCTACACTGGAGCCAAAATCTCTCTCTTCGAAGCCATGAAGAAGGGACTTATTGAAAAGGAGCAGGCCACCAAATTCCTAGATGTACAGCTCGCAACAGGTGGCATCATTGACCCCATCAATAGTCACAGAGCACCACTTCAGACTGCCTACAAACAGGGTCAGTTTGATGCAGACATTAACAAGAAACTCACTGATCCCACTGATGATTGCAAATTGTTCATTGATCCCAGCACTAAAGAGCAACTCACTTACAAGCAGCTACTGGAGAAATGCACCAAGGATGCAGAGACAGGATTGCTGATATTACCAGTAACAGACCAAGCTGCTCAAAGTGAGAGAACATACACAGATCAAGAGACTAAGGAAGTGTTCAGTAAATCAACTGTTGATGTGCCTTTCGGAAAGTTCAAAGGCAAAATTGTCACCATTTGGGAAGTCATAAATTCAGAATATTTCACTGAAGAGCAAAGAAGGGAACTGATTCGTCAGTACAAGACAGGCAAGATCACAGTAGAGAAGATTATCAAAATTGTCATCACTGTTATGGAAGACAAAGAGAAGAATAATGAAAATGTGTTTCATGGTTTGAAGGCTCCAGTCTCAGCCAGTGAACTGTTAGAGTCAAAGACCATAAACAAAGACTTGTTCAACAAGTTGAGTAATGGAAAAATTACAGTTAAAGAGATCTCTGAGATGGAGTCTGTGAAGAAGGCACTACAAGGAACACCAAGCATTGCTGGACTATTGAATGAACCAACCAAGGAGAAAATGCCTTTCTATCAAGCCATGAAGAAGGACTTACTTTCACCAGAAACTGCAGTGAACCTTCTTGAAGCACAAGCAGCGACTGGGTTTGTAATTGATCCTGTCAAAAATGAGAAAGTCCCTGTTGATGAAGCTGTTAAGTCTGGTCTTGTTGGACCAGAACTGCATGAGCGACTTCTGTCAGCAGAGAGAGCTGTCAGCGGCTACCAAGATCCATATACAGGAAAGAAAGTTTCACTGTTTGAAGCCATGAACAAAGGCCTTATAAAGAAAGACCATGGCATTCGTCTGCTTGAGGCACAACTCTCAACAGGTGGAATTATTGACCCTATTAAAAGCTATCGCATCCCACATGAGCTTGCCTGCAAGCGTGGATATTTTGATGATGAAACTAGCAAGACCTTGAACAAAAACACTGATGAAACAAAGGTCTTTTATGATCCCAACTCTCAAGAGGATTCAACTTATGCTCAGCTCTTGAGTAAATGTGTCACAGACAAAGAAACTGGACTCCTATTGCTTCCTCTTTCAAAGAAGGCTGCAAAGCCAAAAGAAGACAAACAGATTACAGAGGCTAAGACAAAAGAGGCTTTGAACCACACCACTATGGAGTTGGAGTATGGCCCTTTCAAAGGAAGAAAAGTCACAATTTGGGAGATAATACATTCCGAATACATCACTGAAGAGCAAAGAATAGAACTGATTCGCCAGTACAGAATGGGGCAGGTGACAATTGAAAAGTTGATCAAAATTGTGATAACAATGGTGGATGAAAAAGAGGACAAAACAAAGGAAGAGGCCTGTTTTGAAGGCCTTAGGGCACCAGTCACTGCCCGCTCTTTGCTTGATTCCAACATCATTGACAAGGCTACCTTTGACCAACTCCAACAGGGTAAAAAGACACCTAAAGAAGTTAGTGAAACTGACAAAGTACAGAAGTACTTGCGGGGTGCAGACCGCATTGATGGTATCGCTATGGAAGATGAGAGGTTGAGCATATATCAAGCAATGAAAAAGAATGTTTTGCAACAAAACACTGGACTTGCACTACTTGAGGCCCAAGCTGGAACTGGTTTCATAACTGATCCGGTCAAAAACCTGAAATACTCTGTGGATGATGCTGTGAAGGATGGAGTTGTTGGCCCAGAGCTTCATGAGAAACTTCTCTCAGCTGAAAAAGCAGTTACAGGATACAAAGATCCGTATACTGGCAACAAGATTTCTCTCTTCCAAGCCATGAAGAAAGAGCTTGTTCTGAGGGAGCATGCTATTCCTCTGCTGGAAGCTCAGTTTACTACAGGAGGTATCATTGATCCAGTCAGCAGCCATCGTGTCCCCAATGATGTGGCCATCCAGCGTGGCTATTTCAGTAAGCAAATGTCCAAGTCCTTCAATGAACCCTCAGGTGATGTTAAAGGCTTCACCAATCCCAACACCAATGAAAGTGTTACTTACAAGCAGTTGGTGGAGAAATGTGTAAGAGATCCCAACTCTGGTCTGTGCTACCTGCCTCTGTCAAAGGTCGAAGCTCCTGCTCCTGTTGAGAAATCTTATAAGTACACAACGGAGCAAGCCCAAACAGATCTAGCTAACAGTCAAGTTGAGATCCCTCATAAGAGTTTTGCAGGAAAGACTATGACCATTTGGGAAATCATGAATTCAAATATGCTTCCAGAAGAGGAGAGACGCCGCCTCATGGAGCAGTATCGCTTGGGGCAAATCACAAAGGACAGAATGTTAATCATCATCATTGAAATCATTGAACAAAGGGAGACTCTAAAGTCTGAGCAGGGCATGTCATGTGATGTAATCAGAAGAAGAGTTACTATCGAGGAGCTGTACAGTGCTCGAATTATTGACTTGCACACATACAACCTCTTGAAACAAGAAAAGATGTCTATTCGTGAGGTAATGGAAATGCCATCAGTAAAACAGTACCTCTTTGGCACTGGTTGCATTGCTGGAATCATGTCAGACAGTCCGCCAAAGATCAGCATTTACCAGGCAATGAAGAACGGACAGATTAAGCCTGAAGTTGCTTTGAATCTCCTCGAGGCCCAAGCTGCTACAGGATTCATGATTGATCCAGTGAAAGACGAACTTCTAACAGTTGATGAAGCTGTGCGCAAGGGGCTTGTGGGTCCTGAACTTCATGACAAACTTCTCTCTGCTGAAAGAGCAGTAACAGGTTACAAGGATCCATACAGTGGAAAAGTGATTTCTCTCTTCCAGGCAATGAAAAAAGACCTTGTTCCCGAGGATTATGCCTTGAGGCTTCTGGAGGCCCAGAATGCCACTGGCGGATTAATGGATCCTGAATACTACTTCCGCCTCCCCACAGATGTTGCCATGCAGCGTGGATACATCAACAATGAGACACTTGACAGACTATCTGAACCCACTGGGGATGTGCGTGGTTATACTGATCCAACAACAGATGAAAAACAGACCTATGCCCAGCTACTGAAAAGATGCAGAGTTGACAAAGAAAGTGGTTTGCGGCTACTTTCACTGGCAGATAGAAGACTTCTCTTCAAGGGTCTCAGAAAGCAAATCACTGTGGATGAGCTGCTTCGCTCACAGATTATCAACCAAAAGACATACAACGAACTCACTGAGGGTACCATTACAGTGGAGGAGGTCAGCAGAGATGTGAAGAAATACCTTGAGGGTACAAGCTGTATTGCTGGTGTGTATGTAGAATCTAGCAAGGACCGCCTGTCCATTTATCAAGCAATGAAGAAGAACATGATCAGACCAGGGACTGCCTTTGAGCTCCTTGAGGCTCAAGCTGCCACAGGATATGTAATTGATCCCATTAAGAACCTGAAACTGAATGTCACTGAAGCTGTTAAGATGGGTGTCGTTGGCCCAGAGTTTAAAGATAAACTCCATTCAGCTGAACGAGCTGTCACAGGCTACAAGGACCCTTATTCTGGCAAGATCATCTCACTATTCCAGGCCATGAAAAAGGGCCTCATTTTGAAAGACCATGGTATTCGTCTGCTAGAGGCTCAAATTGCTACTGGTGGAATCATTGATCCACAGGAGAGCCATCGCTTGCCAGTTGAAACAGCATATGAGCGTGGCCTCTTTGATCAGGAGATGAATGAAATTCTCACCGACCCATCTGATGACACAAAGGGCTTCTTTGACCCCAACACTGAGGAAAATCTCACCTACCTGCAGCTGATGGAGAGATGTATGATAGATCCAGAAACAGGCCTTGCTCTTCTACTGCTGAAAGAAAAGAAGCGGGAGAGGAAGACATCATCCAAGTCTTCTGTTCGCAAGCGTAGAGTCGTCATCGTAGATCCAGAGACAGGCAAAGAGATGTCTGTGTATGAAGCATACCAGAAAGGGCTCATTGACCACCAGACCTATCTGGAACTTGCAGAGCAGGAGTGTGAATGGGAGGAAATTACCATCACCTCATCTGATGGAGTTGTGAAATCCATGATCATTGACAGAAGGTCTGGTCGTCAGTATGACATTGATGACGCAATCTCAAGGGGCCTGATTGACAAGTCAGCTCTGGATCAGTACCGTGCAGGAACTTTGTCCATCACAGAGTTTGCAGACATGCTGTCTGGAAACATGAGCGGAGTCAGATCACGTTCATCTTCATTTGGCTCCTCTTCCTCTTCCTCTTACCCCATGAGTCCAATACCTTCTATAAAAACACCAGCAACCACATGGAATGACCCAACAGAGGAAACTGGCCCTGTGGCTGGGATCTTAGACACAGAAACTCTGGAGAAGGTGTCTGTCACAGAAGCCATACACAGAAACCTTGTGGACAATATAACAGGTCAAAGGCTGCTAGAAGCTCAGGCCTGCACAGGAGGTATTATCGACCCAAATACTGGAGAGAAATTCTCTGTTGCAGATGCAATGAACAAAGGGCTTGTGGATAAAATCATGGTGGACCGCATCAGTCTTGCCCAAAAAGCATGCAATGGATTTGAGGATCCCAGAACCAAAACCAAAATGTCAGCAGCCCAAGCTCTAAAGAAAGGCTGGCTCTACTATGAGGCTGGGCAGCGATTCCTTGAGGTCCAGTATCTCACTGGTGGATTAATTGAACCAGATGCTACCAGCAGAGTCTCTATAGATGAGGCTGTGAAGAAGGGCACCTTAGATGCGCGCACTGCGCAGAAGTTACGAGATGTCAGTGCATACTCAAAATACCTCACGTGCCCTAAAACCAAGCTTAAAATCTCTTACAAGGACGCTATGGAAAGAAGCATGATAGAGGAGGGGACTGGTCTGCGATTACTTGAAGCATCATCACAATCAAGCAAAGGCCTCTACAGTCCCTATAGCATGAGCGGGTCAGGCTCCGCTACTGGGTCACGGTCTGGCTCAAGAAGTGGCTCCAGATCAGGCTCCAGAAGAGGCAGTTTTGATGCCACAGGATCAAGTTTCACAACAACCTTCTCCTCCTCTTCCTACAGTTCACCAAGCTATGGCCGCCGTTACTGAGTTTAAAAGATAAGGAATGATTTTCTAAGGGAAGGATACACTATAAAACCACAGTGTTCACCAGATGCCTAATTCTCAGTGGAATAAGGACTACCTGTATTCTGCTCTGCATGTGGTTGTTACAGGACTTTTAATATTTAATTTTATACAAGTTGAATAGTTTTGTTTATTGTATATTTCACATTTATTTTTAGTTATGTTTATGCTATCTTATCAGACTTTTGGATTACCGTACTGTAAGCAGTATAACGAGCTGGTAATTATTTCCATTATCTATCGCAAAGTTTCAAGTGTATGTGATATTTTTTTGGTTTTTAAAGTTTAATATCATAAGCATTTACTGTTCCACAAACAAGATTCTATTTACAATATTGTGTGTGTTACACTATAACCGAAGCTGTTCATTACCATTAGTCTGATTGTTAAGGAGAGCCAAATTGGGTGTACAAACAAAGATTTCTGTACATGTGTATATTTCTGAATATTCTGAATATAAAAAAAGTTAGCTAAAGAAAGATAAATGCCACTCTGCAGAGCAGAATAAGGAGTCTCCCAAACATGAATAAACACTAAGAGTGTCCGCTTTAAAAATGCCAAGCTTCAAGATCTTTACTCTTCCTGGGCTACACTGCCGCATATTCTCCATCAATATTTGCTCCATTTCCAATTGTCTGACATAAAGTTTGGAGCAACATTAGCACCTTGTGAATCCTTCCCTCAAATGGAAGGATTATGTAGCCTATTATGACCATTAACACCATCTGACAGTTCTGGACACATCCAACCTCATGACCAGCACATACAAGTCCCTGCCTTTCTGGACACTTTAAAAGGTATGTTAACCATTTTATAAGGGTTGTTTTATTAGTATTTACATTACTCATTGATTTTTTTCATGATATCTGCTTGGTTATATGCATGGTTTTTACTGTCTGCTTTGTTTTCTTTTGCTTATGTTTGTAAAGCAGCTCATGTTGTTTTAAATGTGCTACAGAAATAAATTTGACTTAACTATGTTAAGACAATATTTACATTTAACCACTTCACAAATTAGCCATATTTCCTGGTATGCTTTTGTCATTTAGTGTTTGTGAAATCCTAAAGTCTAATGTTCTTGTTCAATGTTGAATTTTTCTCTTTCAGACATTGTCTTCACAGCTCATGTCGTCTCCAGCCCTTTGCTCAGATGTCTTCCAGAGACCAGTGGCATTCATTTAGATCGTGACCTTCACTGTAATCAATGATTTTATGCAAAAGTACAGAAACACACTTGCTCATATGATGTTTCATCAGATTGTTTTAACGGTGGACCATTTCAAAACTGGCATCTAATCTTGAACTCATTTAAAGGCCTAAACCATGCTTTGTAAGTGCCTGCAAAATACTCCTACATGGGACATTGAGTATTATAAGATGGTGCAGTGATCACACTGTAAATAGATTGAAGCATGACTTAAAGTGCAATGCTACCCATAATGGTATGATTACTGTGTTATCAGGTAAGCCTTTTTTACAGTATGTCACAATCTAATTTTACAATAATAATTCATTTCACTGTCAAAATGATTGAAAAAGAATTACATTATTTGATTTTTTCCCCCCTTCACAGACAAGTAATGTAATGTATGTACTGTATATTAATGATTATGGAGAGCACGATTGCTGAAAGCCATTAATTAGCATTTCTTTGAGAAAGATCTTTAAGCTTTGCCACCAGATCCAGTATTTGTATTTTCAACCACATATACTTGTTTTGATTTTGAATCTCCTTTGTAAAGCAACACATTCAAACTATATCATTTTATTTTCGTACTTTATTTTTCTGCTTTGCATGATTTACTAACATTTAAAAGGTGCAAAAATTAAATAGATGTATCCATTAATGCTTTTGTTTTATTATTGTGTTTCAAAAGGTTTGAAGGATGTATTTTAATGAGGGTTATCAAGCCTTGGTTAAAATGGTGTATTTATAATAAAATGGTGACAAGGAATTTTATTGTAACACCTTACGCTATGTAAATAAACATGGAAATGAAATGCTTTCTCTCAAGTTTATTATTTGTAATTTTGACAAATCATGTTGGCTTTAAATCTGATGAAAATAGGTCTTTGAAGCTATATCAGACAATAGATTAATTAGGGTGCCACTTTTTAGTCTCTAGATCATTAATACTGTGACCTAAGTTTGTCATACTGCTGTCATTGTTTCTGCACTATCAGAGCTATTTTGTCTTTGAATGCCCATGTTTCCTGGCGGTTTTACATCACCTACAAAGATGCTACATTCAAAGTTTATCTGTATTGGTATTCTGCATATGGCAGCACAAATCACTACAGTATCACTGGTCTATGTGTAATAATATATCACTCAATGATGTATCGGGTAATAGGGGAAGAATGGTTTTGAAAGGCAGCAAAAGACTGACATCTAGTGGCTGAGCAGTTCAACTGCAGCCATCCACTGACTGTAAACGGAAAACTATTTTATTCAAGCTGTTGAATATAGAAGGTTTTATGACATGTGAAAATGCCATTCACAAGGTTACATCACATGCATATGGACCACTAAAAAATGCTAATGTATGCTATGTGATTTTTTTTAGGTGAATTTTTTGCATGTTACAAATTGACTTTAAAACTACTCAGAACCAGTGAACGTTTAATTCTCAGCATGAAATTCTTGTTTTTTGGGGTATTTTCACCTTTTTTTGGACAATTAATGAGTCACAGCAAGAAATGAAGGAAGGTAAGTCCATGCCAAATCACCAGAAGGCTCCCGACTGACCATCTCAGATTTGCTTCATATTTTTCCATTTTGATGCCGCTGTAACTAATAATTACTGTGCAAAATTTTAGACCAATATCTCCTCTAGTTTTGGAGATATTAAGCCTTCACATGCATGTCGACCACTAAAAAACGCTGATGTAT
>JBBMOC010000005.1:14479866-14543124 GCA_037975185.1 Centropyge bicolor | reverse complement strand
GCATGTCGACCACTAAAAAATCAGATGTCTGATTCATTTTAAAATACAAGACATGTTATAGTACTATCAGGAAAACAAGTTACATCTGTGACAAAAATGATACTTTCTCATATAAAGGCATCTAAAAATGGAAAAAAGCTTGTCACGTCTGTATTTTGAATGCTTATAGCAAACATCTGACAAGGTCTACCAGAAAACAAATGAGATCAGTGAAAAGAGCAAGGTCTAATTGATATATGTACCAAATATGAAGTTGGTGCTGTGAAGAAAACTATTTAATAATGGCTGTTGAATATAGAAGGTTTTATGACATGCCAAAATACCATTCACAAGGTTCCATCACTTGGTACATCATCATTAATTCAAAATCTCTTGACTATACATGTATGTAGTATATTTGTAAATATGATAAATGATTTTCAAATCTCTCCAAAGTCAATTACACAAATTAAATTCTATTTATGTAGTCTAAGCATGTCTCTTTGAAGCGTTTGAATAACTGGTCAGTTTATTTTGCCACACCAAACAGAACTACATATTGCTTTATATCTAGCTAACTACTACTAGGTTTTTGTGTAGTAACTAATAACTGTCAAATAAATAAGTAAAAAGGACAATATTTCACGTTGAAATGTAGATGTATGATGTAGGTGTAAAAGGGAACATAATACTAGACTTACATGAATAAACTGCTTCCATGATGTTCAAGGTAGAAGGTTCTGTTAGAGCTTTCCGCCTGGTAATTGGGTGTTTCCTCGCTGCTGTTTTCCTCATGATGGGAACTGTTAGCTCTCTGCAATAAAGACAACAGTTAAGACCTGCTCTATATGACATGTGCCTGGAGATTATTTATGAATTTAATTAGCCACCATTGTTTTGATTCATTGACGATTAATTGTTTAGAAGATATAGTGCCACCTACAGTCCGTACTCGTGTAACACTTCTGCTGGCATATTAACTATTGATTACAACATCACTACATGTTTGTCAGATATAAAATTTATCCAATAAACTTCTACTATCACGCTGACTTAACAAAATAAAAGCAGCAGAAACTTTCTTAACAACATGAACTTGCTAATCTTTTTCCTCCAGGTTTTCATGTTTTAAATAAAGATTTTTTTCAGTCATCTCTTCTATTAAGATTGTATTTTGTTTGCAAACCTGTCTGTTGTTTTGTAGTCCTGTTGAGATTGCAGATTGTTTGTGTGAATGCATCTCGACACTTGGTTGTTAATATATTGATGCAGGTTGAAGTTGTGGCCTTGTTGATACAGGAAGCAAGGAAAAATAAAAGTTGTTTGAGTTTATCTTTTCTTTCTTTTTTTTACTCCTTTACTGATTTTTCACCATTTTAATGACAGGCGATTAGGCTTTTATTCAATATGTTTTTCTTCTTCTACCAGTCAATTTTAAGATTGAAATGTGGACACTTTACATGATATCAATATATTGTATTCATCATATTGATGATTAGCATTTCACTTTTACCAATTTCCATATGAAATACTTTTAACTGATTGTATCAGAAGCTAATCGTACAATAAATTAATAATAAAAAAACAGGCACCTAATGATCTAATGATAAAATGTCTAATAATATATATCAGTCACAGGGCCAATTTTTTCCAAGCACTTTTACTTTTGTTACTTGTAGTATATTTAGCTGATAATATCTCCACTTTTACTTTAACATTAGTAGGATTTTGAATGTCTGGGACTTGTAGTGGAGTATTTTTACATTGTACAATACATTGTATTGGCACTTATCTGTGTGTAAAAGATCTTAATACATCTTTCAATACTGGTAATAATATCAATCCTAATATAGATATAGATCAGGTGACACAGCACACCACGGTATAACACACTGATTCTATGCTGCTTCATAGCTGGTTACTGATATTTGTCACCAGAGTGTTGCAGCTTCATGAAGAAATTCCAGGAGGAGACTCACTGTGACACTGCAGCCCTCTGGCTTCTCCACGTTGGTGGGATTTTCATCACACTGATTAATGTTGGCATCAGTGACTTCAAAGAGTTCACTAAGTGCAGTTACTGAGAGGTGAGGATTGTGTGTGTCTATATCTGTGTGCACATCTGAATTCCTGAGAATACTTCAGCTCTTACTCTGCCTTTGTTTCTTCTTCTCTCACTCCCTGTCTCCACATCCCTGGTGGGTTTTTAGCCACAGTGAACATCTTTACTAGTAGACTGACTGACATGGCACCGCTGAAGATTCAAGAAATTAGGAGTACAGAATGTGTACCTTTTTTTCTGCCCAAACTTTCAGTCTTCACAATTTCACAATCTTTTGTATTTGATTTAAATCCAGGTCCTGGTCTTCACTCTGAGAAAATAAAGAGTCAGGACAGGGAGTCAGAGAAGGCACAGCAGGTACAATATAACAACCATTTATACCTTTAAATGTAAAATTAGGTTTTTGATTCACATCTGTGCAACAGGTTTCTGAGAGTGCTCCTGTTGGACTCGAGATGAAAAGACAAAGAAAAGAAATTATCCGTCAGCACAGACTAAATACACAATACAGCAAGTTGACACAAGTATTTGTTTTTGTAATGCAGAAGTTCAAGAGTTCAACACTGCCAATACTGTATACTTCTTTGTTGAAACAAAGAAAACATCAACCCATCTCTCACCTTCCTCTGCCCTGATCTTTAGATGGGATAATTTCTGGGTGGGATCTGGACAAGTGTAACAGACTGTAAAAGTCGTCAAGACTCAGTGAAATAGCAACATAAGCAATGGCTAATGCCTGACTTTCACAAATGACATATGACCTTTCCACCGCCTCCAACACGAGGGATACATTCAGGTCAGATGCTCTGGAGATGAGAATTTTTAATCCTAAAACTCTGCTGACTACAAAATAATGTGCACCCATTGGTTAATATGATCTGATTATACCATTTTCAAAGCAGTACAGACTACACCTGTGTGTGTGTGTATTTTCTTTCTGAAGTGCAAATTAAAATACAATACATGATTGTAGTGACACAGCATGGTTGTCTGGCTCATGAAAGCAGTTCTGAGGAAATTCATAACTTTCCTCTGAACCGCTCCCACACAGACGACCATGCCAACTGCTTATGTAACTCTGTAACAGCAAACACTTAAGCAGCTTAGAGGAGCTGTTTTTGATCTTACTGATGGCCGAAACTTCTGCAATACTCCCAAAAGTTTTGGCAACAATCTGCACTGCCTTATTCCTGCAAAGGTTGAGCTTTAATCCTCACAAGCTCCTGTCAACCTTTAAAGTATTTCCAGACCAAGCATCAGCAATACTCAGATCCTTTACTTTTCTTTAGTATTGTCAGCAAGATTTACTATCAAAAGCAAAAGAACTCATTTTGCTGAAAAATGCCCCCTCTCATTTTTACATTCTTATATTATTGGATTGTTAAAAGTTAATGCATTAACATGTAACCAGCATTGTAAAAGAACCCTGCAGTTTTCTTGTAAACAAAGTTTCTGTATACACTTAGTATTACTCACCAAAACCCTCAGGGCCTAACAAACAAGTTGAATGCATTTGTATAAAACATTTCAAAATATTTTTGAAAACTGCATCCTTTACTTTTCTTACTTTAACAAAGGTGAATCCTTCTTGTTGGTGATGCCATTTAGTTGAATTAATGTTAAGACATAAGGACCACATGATATCTACATTCAATTCACTGCCAGCAACCCCAACTTTAAAGGCTAACTGCACCCTTAAATTAGTCACAACCACGCTGTTCATTGCAGTTAACTGTACTATTCGTTGGCCCTAGTTATCTCATTAAGTTCTTAAGCACTCTTACTGGAAGGTCCATGTGTTAACTATCACTACAGAGAACTAAATCTGGCTCACGTACCTTCTCGTTTTTCTTTTGGCACTCGTCAGGCTTACTAGTGCTAATGCTTTGTTGCTTCTGTTATCGATGCAAACATGATAGCGCAAGTACTGTTCCTTCTGAAATCCCCTTAAGATGTTGTTCAAGGGTGAAACTAACAAATAGTATTTTGGTGTAGTGCTTTTATGATAATACTAAGTAAAGCTATGGTATCACATAATCAGGTTTCTTCCACAGAACCTGTAAATAGATGCCAGATCCTGTTTGAACAATAGCTGGCTTTATTTCAAAACATAAGAAAATATTGAAGCCCACTTACAGCAATAAGCATATTTTCCAAAATGTTGACCTATTTCATTAACATTCACACACCAGCCTGAGAAAGTCACTATGTGATCCAGCTTCTATTTTTATTACAAAGCATTAATAAGAAGGCTTCACTGGGGAAACTTGGCCAACAGGCACAAGCTATAGTCATGTCTTAAAGAGTGCACCTGTATGTTACATAATCCTTAAGTATGAAAAATTTCACTGCTCTCCAATATGATTTATTTACCAAATGTTTTCAACTACCTTGCTCTCCTGAGGGGGGTTTCACCTTGACGATGGCAGAAAGAAGATGATGAACAAATGGTGATAAATGAAGATGTTAACAATTACTTTTGCATTCATTCTTCTACTGTTGAGCCCTTTTGACATGTGTAATCAGCAGAGAGCAAAGAGCTCAGTGCCAGGGTGCCTAACCACCATGAAAGCTGTCAGGACTTTTGTTCACTACTGACGCATGTGAAGAGAAGGGTGGGTGCGCCTGAGATAACACAAGCTGATAAAACCTGTCCAGTGTGGTCCTGGAATGCAGAACATACCACATGTTGCGTGAAGACACTTTGGTCGAATAAAGTTGTTGAATGATTTAACAGTCGATAGCTAATGAATGTTTCTAGAAATTAGTCTAAAACAATACATTCTTCAATGGAAGCTAAGAATTAACTGTAATAACAAACTATGTGTGATGCCACTATGTCAATATTTTGATACGGGTTTCAGTCAAATTTTTGCTTTTCATCCATATCGTTGACGTATGTGCATGAATGTGTCAGTTTTGCAATCTTTCATCTTGAGTTTTGTTTTGCTAGAGCTTGACTGGTTGCCACTTGTCCAAGGGGTGAGTTTCAGATCAGAAAGGGTTGAAGTGACAGTTAGGATTTGGATTAAGTAAGAGATGGGGTTTGCATACAAGCAGTGGAGAGCTTGGTCAGGCAAGTGTGTTGTAAATAGAGTCTTTGTTCTTTTTAAATAATCAGAACAAAAAGACATAATCATGCCAATTTATTTTCAGATGCTTTTAAAGAAAAGTGGACATTTATAAATGATGTCTGTCAGGGGCTCTAAAAGCAGAGTGAGTTGGGGTGTGGTGCTGACAGGATGGAAACACTATTGAAAACATTCCTGGCCTGGTGCATTACTTTCAGTCTGACTGGGAACAAAGTGAGCAATATCCTGCATAACATCCAGCTATGTGGAGAGCTAAGGGAAGAAATCTTTTGCTCTTAAGTGGGCGATGAAAGATGTTACAAGGGTTATGCTCACTACCCTGAAATGACAGGAGCAACTTTCACAATACTCATAATTCTGTCTATCCTGGTTGGAATTGGGCCTTGATTTTGAACAAGAATTTTTATTCCTACACATAATATGAATAACAACCAAACCTGGTGTGTGAATGTTGTGTTTTTAAAATGGTACATTTAGGTAGATTTGACCACTTTAATGATGGTAAAATGACCAAATGTTTCCACGTATTATTATAGCATTAGCATTAGCATTCTAACCTTTACCAGCCATCTAAATGTAAAACCTCTTTCTCTCATTATGAAACTTGGGAGCTCTGCCCATTTGCACACAGCTTTAAGCCCAAAACTTAGTTCAGTGTCAGAGCAAGGCTAGGGTCCTCCTGCTGCTCCCATAACAACACTGATAACTCCCCAATTTCCTCATGATTCTCCTCTAAATCTGTCATGTGCACTGTGGAGTTGTTAGGCTACTCCCACATTCCACACAACAGAAGCACTGCATCGATGCACCCACGACTTAAACGTAAAACTCCAAACAATATTTTCTACTTTAGCAATAGATCAATTGAATATGTGTAATGTGAAAGGATTATCTCATAACTATGAATCCACAGAGAACCAACACCCAACCCTGCAGTTTCTATCAGCTCTATCGACGTTTCCATCCTGAATATTCTCCTCTCAAACCAACTCTATGCTAACCATCACCAAATCTTGGAATCCATTCAATCATTCGCTATCAACAACAGTTTAGCCTCTGGGAGCAACAGCCAACGTTTTGGGGCTTCTGGTGTAGCCACCAGATATCTGGTTAACAGATATTTGTGTCAAGACTTTTTCTACCGCACAAAAGTTCAAACTGGTCAACTCATCCCTGCTCTCTCACTTAATGGACATCAGTGGATTGGAAGATTGCTGAGGACTTGCAAATTGAATTTTATAATGACATTTTCCTTAACGTATGGCAGAGTGCAATACATCGTAAGTTTAAACTTATAATGTATAATTGCATCCATTTTGCATATCCATCTATCTATGTCTGTTCCAATTACTGCTTGTGTAATCTGGCCTGAGGATGGGATTCAAAGTAGAATCTACATACACACTTGGCAAGAGTGAAAGGTGTTCACTGGAAATGTCATTGCACTGGCACAGGCCTATGCAGGTCTGTTGAAAATAACTGTAATGGTGTAACATAAAACTATCAACAGGTAGAGACATATCACATGACAACGCGCTCACTGTGGCAGAGCTTGTGTGGCTCAGCACTTCAAAGTATTCGTTGTCTTTTTTTTTTTAAAGCAATAACTGAAGTGAAAACGACACCATGTAAAACAGTAGCATGCGTGGTTCATGTTAGTTTAAACAGCGTGTGATGAACAGCAAAGCAGTGAATGAGAATGATTGACTGAAAACATAAAAAATCCAGCTAATTCTCAGATTGTAAAAATGCCTTCACCCATAAAATAACAAGATTTATATGGAAGGTTATGTGATGTGATTTACGGGGGGAGGGCGTTCGTCATTTCAAATCTGTTGAAACTTGATTTTTTTTTAAGCTGCTCTTAATTCCAGTAAGATTTTCTCTGTATGACTTGCCAAGTTTTGCTAGAACATTTCAATAAAATGTGGTTTGCGAATTTCCCCATTGAGGGACGAATAAAGGTTTATCTTATCTTTTCTTTTCTGAGGTATCCCACCCACTGTGGCCCTCAATATGTACAGTGTGCACTGGTGGTGTTTGAAGTAACTAGCAAAAAAGTAAAATGTGTTTTGCAGTTAATAAATCATGCTGACTGATTTTGATTGATAAAAGACATCAAAACAGTTTGAAAATGCAAGTTTGTCTCATCTCTAAAAGCAAAGCAGTTCTGTTTCCTTCAAAGCAAAAAACAAAACTATCCATGCGACCTCTTAAGAATTTATCAGTCTGGTTCCAAGTAGCACGAAGATGTATCCCTACATGTCCAAACTTCCCCCTTGCTGTGACTTTCACTAAGCTTCCGGCTACCACGCCCAACTATGACATATTTCTGGAAGATAAATGTTGGATGGCAGGTTACTTCCAATACAGTTTGACACTGATGGTACATGACATCACTTGTTAGCCAATATGCATTGGGTTGACTGGGTATCAGGTTGCGTAATTTTCACATTTTCTCCCACAGGGAGTGAATTAATCACTTTAATGTCACTTGGCTTTTTAATATCTGTTTCATCACATGTCAAGTTGTTCTTGATTTTTACAAGTTAAAAAAAAAAGTCATGACAATTATCTACAACCCTGATTCCAAAAAAGTAGTGGATGTGTGTAGAACAGATTAACATTGGTAGCAGCTGATAGTATCATGATTGGGTATGAAAGGGGCATTCTGGAAAGGCTCAGTCATTCCCATCAAGGACGGAGAGAGGTTCAACATTTTGTCAAACATGATTGTATAAAGGATATTATTACATGGACTCCCAACACTTCACAAAACTGTTGTCAGCACTGCACTGGCAATTACCAGTTTAGGCTAAATGCAAAGCAAAAAACATCTTTGGGCCAAAGGTCATCTGAGATGGACTGGCACAAAGTAGAATAGTGTGATGTCCATATTTCAAATTGTTGGAAATCATGGATGTCAGGCTAAAGAGGAAAAGGACCATCCAGATTGTTTCCAGCAAAAGATCAATAGCCAGCATCTCTGATGGCATAGCTAACTTGTACATCTGTGAGGGCACCATTAATACTGAAAGGTACATAGAGGTTTTGGACATCTAGACATCTAGATGACATCTTTTTTGGGACATCCCTGCTGATTCCAGTGAGACAATGCCAAACCACATTTTGCACTTGTCACAACAGTATGGCTTCCTAGTAAAAGAGTGTCAGTACTAGACTGGTCTGCAGTCTAGACTGGTCTCCCATTGAAAATGTATCACACATAATGAAGCACAAAGTACAACTGAGAGTCCAAACCGTTGAGTAACTGAAGTCATATATTAAGCAAGAATGGAAAAGAATTTCACTTTCAAAACTTCAACATTTAGTATCCTCATTTCTAAATGAGATTGCTAAAGGAAAAGGTGATGCAACTTTGGAATGTGTTGCAGAGTTTTAAATTGGCAGCACCACGACAGTTTGAACATTAAATGTCTTGTGTTTGTTCAGTAATTAACTGAATATAGGTCAAAATCATATCATTATGTTAATTTAAGTTTTACACAGTATCCCAACTTTTCTGTAATCAGGGTTGTACTACTTTTGTGATATGGCAGTTAATTATTTGTAAAAAGTCTGTGAACTATGTCTAATCACTTTTGAAGAAAAGGAATATTATCAGTTATCAAAATGTATGAAGCTGTATTATTTGTAAAACACACAATCCTGGCCCAGAGAACATGACTCATAGGTGCTGAATCAGCTAATGAGTTATTTTAAAGAACTCTTTAAGCATAAACCTGTAGAAAGCTCAGATTTTCTTTAAAATCGACGACTTCTGTTCTATTGAGAAATTACTTTTAAGTGTTTTCACAGTGGATTGAGTAGAACTTCATTGACACCTGTTATAGCTTTCAGCCTGTCTCACACCTGCAAATTAGTCAATGAATGCAAGAGTTCAACCTCATTACCAAGTGACTAATGTCTATGCATCTGGTTTACGCAACTAATAACAGATGTTTTCTGTATATGTTGTCTGTTTCGTGACGCAATTGATTTTTTTAATTGTTATTCGAAGACGCAAAGCCCCCCGGACCTGTTGAGTCTCTCACAGTTGAAAACCTGCCAAACCTGAGGGAAGTCAACACACAAAGACAAAGCTCTGGAATAACAGGGCATCCGGCTCTGCTTGTGAAAACAAGGTTGGTTAGATAAGGAAGATAAGCGGCAGCATCACTGCTCACTTTCAGTATGCACTTTGTGAAAAGGCAAATCATTTACAGTACATCAATAAAAGACAAAGCGTTTATGACGTGTTTGACCAGAATAATCTTTAAGACATAAATGCAGACATATAACAGACTTGCTGTATATTCGATTGTCCGTTTAATAAATCTAGAGTAAAGTTTGAAAGGTTCAATTCCCCTGCTATTATTGTTTAAGAGCACAATGGACACGTTCTAAGGAAGTCTACAGGAATTCCTGGCATCCTGACCTCAGTGCAAAGAGATCTCCAGCCGTTACTCCCTCACAGTCTGTGGAGAGGAGGCTGTTCTTCAAGAGGGGAGGGACTTAACAGCTGGACCTGCTCTATATCTAGCCAGTGAGCAAGAAGACTACGTCTGAGGTGTTGGGAGCACCTGGAAATTCCAGTGTCTCTCATACCTGCTGAGACTGACGCTAATCAGAGAGGGGCTTCGAGCATTTCACAAACACAGGTAAGAACAGATTGCTAATTTTCACTCATTTTCAACATGTGACTCATTCAGCGAAAGTGTTGTTTAATCCAAAGTAAAACCACTTTTAAACTATAGCTTTATTTTGTTTGTCTGGGACAACTTTGACAGAGACAGTGTTGCAAAAGCCACAAGTGAAGAAATAACTTGACCGTGTGTCCTGCGCTGTCAGGCAACACCCTTCTGATAAAAAGGGAAAGCAAACATTCCTTGCGGATTACCTTTGACCGCACTTGTTAAAATAGTGTTTTATGTATGTTAGGGATTTTGTCTAAATACTGTGTCAGCATCACCCTCAGGAGCTGTTGACATACATAATGACAGTCTATAGCTACAGAAACTGTTGTGTAACTCTATACAATACTCCACTGCCTCATTCATTGCACTTTTTCTATTGCTGAGATGGTGTCAAGAATGCAGATTGGTCTACTACTTCTTTTTCTCCAGGTCTTAAAAGTTGCAGGTTCACTGAGTTGTAAACCATAAAACCTTGTGATTCAGACAGATTCTTGGCTAAGTTGAAGCCACAGTTAGAGGCCCTATAACTCATTCAGACAAGTAGGTGTGACTTTAATTTGCATTAAACACATGTCAAAGTCATTATGCATTAGCTGAGAAAATCTTTGAGCAGATCAATGTAAGTCAATCAGTTTTACTTTGTAATTAAGACATAGAAGTCTTTTTCCTTATTAAACTTCCAATATATATTTTTTATGTTATCAGTCACATACGTATGTCATAAGTAGTCAAAGTGAAATGAAAAATGAATGAAAACACTGATGCTATTTAGGTCTCTTGATCTGTTAAAATAAAGGTGGTGTCATTAGAATTACAGCTGCAATGATTAGCTGATTAACTGATATTATTATTAGTTGATAGTAAACAAATTAATTGTTTAATTTAATTTTTCAAGCAAAAAACACTGTGCTCTAGCTTCAACATGTGACAATTTGCTGCTTTTCCTTGTTTAAACACTATAGTAAATTAAATATCTGTGGGTTTTGGACTGTTGGTTGGACAGGATAGTATATCTCAGAATTTATTTGCACTTTTCACTGTTTTCTGATCAGAGACCAAACAATTAATCAAGAACATAATGGGAAGATTAATCTCCAGCCCTACTTAAAATTCCATTAGTCCATTATTCAATCGATTCCAAACAGATAATGAGGTAATAATACACTCAGTTTCCACTTTATCAGTTACAATTGTATAATCTAATGTAAACCAGTATTAGTATTGTGCCAGACATAGCTTTAGTGTGTATAGTGTTAGACATATACACCTATGTCTGAAGAAGTAATACAACCCTGATTCCAAACAATTTGAGACACTGTGAGTAGACTATAGAGAAGAGAATAAGGACTTAACATGTAGAAAGCAAATAAAATAATACATATTAAAATAAATCAACAATATTAAATCATCAATATTAAAGGGGTTTTTTGAAAAGGTGATTGACCTGACTAAGTTTTAAGTTCTAGAGAAGGCCGAACTGAAGTGAAAAAAGGTATGTTTTCAGTCTTGATTTAAAGATTTCAACTCAGTGGTAACTGGTAACCAGTGAAGACAGACCAGTGTGGCTGTTATATGATAAAAGTTCTAGTTTTTGTCAAGATGCCTATAGTGTTTAGTTTTGTTTGTATACTGACACAGAGGTGTTAATTAAATCATGTTTTAGCATTGAGCTCATAGTTACTGATGGTGCCTGTACTGGACTGCATTATATTCAAAGGCATTTCTCATATTCTGCCACCGTGATGGATGTAACTGGAGGGAATTTTAAAAAAAAGACCTCTGAATATAATGCAGTCCTGTACAGGTACCACCCTTAACTATGATCTCAATAATAAACATATAATTCATTTTACATCTTAAAGACATAGGCAGGGCTGTTGTTTTTGGCTGCATTAGATTGCAAAGATGCCAAATTAAGTGGCCACTGAGTATTTAATTACTGTAGGTACTTAAGAGTTCTTCTTAAGACAAAAAGAAGTGTAACAACCAAAGGCAAAACCTGCTGTTGTTTCAATATTAAACATCAAGAGACAAACTAATAAAAGGATAATATTGTGCTTAACTGACTATCAGTCAGGGCAATAAAGTGAATTTGACTAAACACAGCCTGAGAAGAGTAAACAATAAAGTTACAGTATGTTAACACTGTGTGCTGACTTTTTAGTTAGATGTATTTTCCTTTACAACACGATAAGCAAATTCACGAGGTGTAGTAAATGTAAAGTGAATGTTCAACATCTTCAAAAAACATTTACAAAGCAGGTGACAGTCTCAAACAGCAAACTAAGCAGCTGCAGGCAGAGACACTGCACCAAAGCACAACTGCTGCTGTTGCACAGATACACAGGCTTCAGTCTACTGTACATAAGCACTGAAAGAAGTTTGCGTTACTTGGTTTGCAGGTTCTTGTAGCGATGATGTCATACGGTGATCTCGCAGGTTTTGCATTGCATCTAGTGAAAAGTAGTACACACCATTAGTTTACTAAAATTACAAATGACAGGACAGCATTATTTTCAAGGATGTGGTTTTCGCAAGCTATTGTGAAAAGATGTTTGAATGACAGCCATCTGAAGCAGTGAAGATAATTAAGGTGATTTTATGACTCACAGTCCTCACAGTTAGTAACATATGGAAATAATTATGTACAGAATAGAGCCTTGTCTATGTTCCTGAACCCTCCACTCCCTTTTCTTTCCTCTCATATTCACTTCTACTGGCAGGAATGACATCATCTATCACATAAAACACAGCCACTAACCTATGAACAGAAAGGGGTGGACAAAGCCACTGGTTTAACATTATTCTCCTCAACAGTTATTTGTGTGTGGTCATTTAACTGTGCTGGAAATGTTAAAAACTGAATGATTTTTGTTGCATCACTATATCAGCTTGTTTTGATTTCAACCATTCCATATTTTTCCAAACAGAAAAACTTCCTTAAAAAAAAATACAAAATGATACTGCTCGTGTCAGTTGTTACGACACTGGGCATCTGGCTGTTCCAGTTTTGAATGTTGCGTTCCAAAGCAAACACATAATGCTTGTGAAACCATCAATGAACTGGCAGAAAGTTCATTTCTATTCTGAGCAGGGACCTGATGAAATGGAAAAAAAAAGAAAATAATTTACAGTATTTTCATGTGTGTCCCATGTACTAATGCATGATTAATGTCTAAAGAAAGACTCCTGTCATTTTGACTATGCATTCAAAAAAAATAACAAAACATAAATAACAAAAAAACAAGGTGTTTAAATGCTGTAAGCTCATATTTTTGTTGATAGCTAATGTGATATCTGATGAATGTCTACATAATTAATTTTATTCTATAGTATTAAAACAAGTTAATCAGGTTCTGAGGCTCTGTACAACACTGTACAATTGGATAATTTTGTATGCAACATTGAAACCAATTTAAGAGTGTTTCTGTGTCACACAGCTCTTTGGGCCGAGATGGACTCCATCAGTCAAGACACCGTGTTGAAGCAAAATGGCCATACAGATGTCCACAGACCTGTGGCTGGCATATTCCTGGAAAAGACAAAGGAGAAAATAACCATATACCAAGCCATGAAAAAACGTCTTCTCAAACCAGGAACAGCATTAGCCCTCCTTGAAGCACAAGCAGCCACAGTGGGCATCATAGACCCCATCAACAATCAAATACTTCCTGTTGCAGATGCTGTTAAAGAGGGAATAGTTGGACCAGAGATGAAAGAAAAACTCTACACAGCAGAGAAAGCGGTCAGTGGCTATGTAGATCCCTACACCAACCAACTGATATCTGTTTACCAAGCTATGCAAAAAGATTTAGTCCCAAGAGATTATGGATTGAGGCTGCTGGAAGCACAGATAGCTACACAAGGCCTATTTGATCCTGTTGAGAAGACAAATATTTCAGTTGAATCAGCGATTCAAAAGGGCTACTACGAAAAAGGTTTGCTCAATAACCAGATGTCAGAGCTCAACGTGTTCTACAATCCAAGCTCACAAGAAAATCTTAACTACCAAAACCTCCTGGAGAAATGCACTGTGGATCCTGACACAGGCTTGTTGCTCCTTCCAGTTTGCATCACATTCAGAGGTCTGCGAAGAGGTATTTCCTCCACTGAACTACTTGAATCAAAGATCATTGACAAAGAAACATTTGAAGACCTACAGAAAGGAAATACCACAACACAGGATGTGATGTTGCTGGAAACAGTGAAAGAATATCTGGAGGGCAAAGGCAGTATCGCAGGCATTGCTGTACTCTCATCAAACCAAAGAATGAGCATTTATCAAGCCATGAAGCAAGGCATTCTGATGCCTGGAACAGCGCTAGTTCTACTGGAGGCACAAGCTGCCACTGGATTCATGATTGATCCTGTAGAAAATAAAAAATTCACAGTGGATGAGGCCATCAAAAACAACCTTTTTGGCCCAGAATATCATGCAAAGCTGCGTTCTGCTGAGCGGGCAGTAACAGGATACAAAGATCCATACACAGGGGAAACTATATCCCTATTTCAGGCACTGTCAAAAGACCTCATCGTTAAGGAACATGGGATCCGCCTACTTGAGGCACAAATCGCTACAGGTGGAATAATAGACCCAATCAACAGTCACAGACTTCCTACAGAAGTGGCCTTCAAAAGAGGTTATTTTAATGAAGAAATGAACACAATACTAGAGGATTCAGGGGATGACACAAAAGGGTTTTTTGATCCAAACACAGAGGAAAATCTAACTTATCTTCAGCTGATGGAAAGGTGTGTCACAGATCCCACCACTGGACTATGCCTCCTCCCTCTCCTTGATAAGTCAGACAGGTTGAATTTTAACTTCATTGACTACCAAACTAAAATGACCTTCAAAGAAGAGAAGGTGAACGTGACATGCGGGAAGTATATGGGAATGACAGTATCTCTGTGGGAACTCCTGATGTCAGAATACTTTGATGAACATCAGAGGAGAGACATCTTTCAAAAATACAGAGAAGGGAAGCTCAATATCAAGATGATCATCACAACAGTTCTGGAAGTCATAGAAAAGTCTGTGAAAACAACTAAAGTTGTTTTTGAAGGCATCAGAGAAACTGTCACAGCCAAACAGCTTGTGGAGGCAGATATTATCAGTGAGAAGGTCGTGGAGGATCTGATAAAGGGGAAAAAGTCAGTGAAGGAAGTAATAGAAGATGAAAATGTAAACTTGTACCTACAGGGGAAAGACAGCATTGCAGGTATTCTGCTACCTGATTCTCAAATCATGACCATCTACCAGGCCAAACAAAAAGGAAAGCTGATGCCAGGAACTGCTTTGATTCTACTGGAAGCACAGGCAGCAACAGGGTTCATTATTGACCCTATTGGAAACAGGAAGTTTTCAGTGGATGAGGCTGTCAAAGCAAAGATTGTGGGCCCTGATGTCTGTCAAAAGCTGCGCTCAGCAGAGAAAGCAGTTACCGGGTACAAAAATCCATATGATGGCAAAATAATCTCTTTGTTCCAAGCCATGCAAAAAGATCTCATCCTAAAGGACCATGGAATTCGACTCCTGGAGGCACAAATTGCCACTGGTGGGATCATTGACCCAGTGAACAGCCATCGCATTCCCGTCCATGTGGCCTATAAAAGGGGGTACTTCAATGAGGAGATGAATCAGATCCTGAATGATCCAAGTGATGACACCAAAGGATTCTTTGATCCCAACACCCAAGAGAACCTGACGTACTTGCAGCTCATGGCCAGATGTGTCACAGATCCCAGTACAGGCCTGTGCCTCTTGCCACTCAAAAGCAAGAGTACCAAAATTAATATAGATGATAGTATTAGGGAAACATTCAAAACAACAACAGTTACTGTTAAGTATGGTAGGTTTAAGGGCAAGCACACAACACTCTGGGATCTTATCAATTCAGAGTATTTGTCTGAGGACAAAAGACAGGAGCTCTTCAAGCTCTTCAAGTCAAGGAAAATCACAGTTGAGCAACTCATTATCACCATTTTAGAGATCATTGAGAGCAAGGAGATAAAACAGCAAGCAGGGCTGAATTTCAAAGGTCTGAGAGGAGAGATCTCAGTTGTGGATCTTTTGGAGCTTGAAGTTGTAGATGAAAGAACATACAGCAGTTTGATCGATGGACAGATGACAAGCACTGACGTGATGAAAATGGACAGTGTGAGAGGCTACCTACAAGGGAAAGGCTGTGTGGCTGGAGTGATACTGCAACCCTCCAATCAGAAGCTAAGCATTTATGAGGCACAGAGAATTGGTGTTCTCACACCTGGCACTGCCCTTTGCCTCCTGGAAGCACAAGCAGCCACAGGGTTCATTGTTGATCCTCTGAACAACAAAAAACTTACAGTGGAACAAGCTCTCAAAGAAAAGGTAATTGGTCCACAGATGTGTGAAAAGTTGTTGTCTGCAGAGAGGGCTGTCACTGGTTACAGAGATCCATACACTGGTCAAAAGATCTCACTTTTCCAAGCCCTGAAAAAGGATCTAATTGTCAAACAGCATGGCATCCGTTTACTTGAGGCTCAGATTGCTACAGGTGGTGTCATTGATCCCTTGAAGTGTCTTCATTTACCCCTTGATGTTGCATACAGGAAAGGATACTTTGATGCAGAACTTAATCAAATCCTATCAGATCCAACTGATGACACAAAGGGCTTTTTTGACCCAAAGACACAAGACAATCTGACATACATGGAGATGTTGGGTAGATGTGTCAAAGATGAAGAAACAGGTCTTTTCCTCCTGCCACTGAATGACACACCAAAATCTACAGGAACAAAGGCAAAAATATATACTGACACAGACATAAAGCAAGAGTTCGGAAAGACAGCTGTAAGCGTATCTGTAGGATGCTACTCAGGAAAATCAGTTTCTCTGTGGGACTTGATTCACTCTCGGTACTTCACTGACGATCAGCGGCTTGAATTCACTGAAAAATACAGAACAAGGAAGCTTAGCACAGAAACTATAATCACAATAGTGATTTCCACCATTGAAAAACTGGAGAAGAGTGAAACTCCCAAAACAGTAATGGGTCTGCGAAAGCCCATCTCTGCACAGCAACTACTGGATTCTGATATCATTGATGCAAATACATTCAAACAGGTGAAAGAGGGAAAAATCACTTTCGAAGCAGTAAGCCAAGATGAACCTGTGAGAGGATACCTGAAGGGAACCGGAAGCATTGCTGGACTTAAAGTTTACCCATCCCAAAAAGTAATAAGCATATATGATGCAAAAAAGGAAGATCTGTTGGCACCAGGCATCGCACTTGTACTGCTTGAAGCGCAGGCTGCAACAGGATGGGTCATTGATCCTCTCAAAAACAAGTTCTATGCTGTTGATGAGGCAGCAAGAGAGAAAGTAATTGGACCAGATGTACACGAGCAACTTCTCTCAGCTGAACGAGCTGTAACAGGCTATAAAGATCCATTCACAGATGCAACAATATCACTGTTTGAAGCCATGAATGAACAGCTGATTCAAAGAAAGGATGGCATTCGTCTACTTGAGGTACAGATGGCAACTGGAGGAATCATTGACCCGAATCAAAGTCACAGACTACCTATTCATGTTGCTATTACAAAGGGTTTCCTCAATGAGGAAATTAACAAAATTCTGTTGAACCCCACTGATGATGCAAAGGGATTCTTTGACCCAAATACCAAAGAAAACCTCTCATACCTTCAGCTCATAAAGCGATGTGAGAAAGATCCTGAAACTGGGCTACTTCTTTTACCCCTGCATCAAGAGGAATCCCATGTGTTTCACACGGATGAGAAAATAGAACTTACATTCAAAAACAAAACTATAGTCATGAATGCAGGAAAATTTAAAAACAAAGAGGTCACACTGTGGGAAGTGTTGCTCTCTGAATACATATCAGAACAAAAAAGGGAGCAGCTCATACAACAGTACAAGACAGGAGTTATGAAAATAGAAGAGATCACGGAAATACTCACTGTTATCATTACAGAGGTGTCATCCAAAGAAAGAAAGTTCAAAGGACTGAGAAAGCAGGTCTCAGCCAGTGAGTTGTATGAGTCGAAGATTATCTCAAAGGAGCTTTTCACACAGATCATACAAGGGGAAGTTACTGAAGAGAATGTTAACAAGATGGAATCAATCCAAAAGTACCTTGGTGCTACAAACTGCATAGCAGGTGTGAGAGTTGAATCTACAAAGAAAATTTTAAGCATCTATGAAGCCAAAACTAAAGGTCTGCTGACCCCTGGCACATCTCTTGTGCTGCTGGAGGCACAAGCTGCCACTGGCTTTGTCATCGACCCAGTGAACAACAAGAAACTTTCTGTCGAGCAAGCCGTGGCTCAAAGAGTGGTTGGCAGTGAGTGGAAAAACAAACTGCTTTCAGCAGAAAGAGCAGTTACTGGATACAAAGATCCATACACAGGAGGCACAATTTCTTTGTTCCAGGCCTTGAAAAAAGATCTCATTGTCAAAGATCATGGAATTCGTCTACTGGAAGCACAAATTGCCACTGGGGGCATAATTGACCCGGTGCACAGTCACAGAGTGCCTGTGCAGGTGGCATACAAAAGAGGTTACTTTGATGAAGAAATGAATCAGATTCTGTCTGACCCTGATGATGACACCAAGGGTTTCTTTGACCCTAACACAAAAGAAAACCTTACCTATCTCAAGCTGGTCGAAAGGTGTATCACAGATCCCATCACAGGCCTTAGTTTACTCCCCTTGCACAAGTGAAGTCAAGAAAACTGTTCTTGATTTTGCTTGCATTATAAGACGTACATAACTCAAAACTGCAGTTAGTATCATTTCTCTTAGTCGCAAAATAATTTTAATGCATGTTTTTTTTTTAAGTTGTCCGAAAGAAATCTGGAGAGAAACATACACACATAATGCACTGTGTGCTGAATACTGTTATTCATGGTCGAAAAAGAGAGCGAGAAATGGATTACTGAAGACTTTCTCTGCTATTATAGGAGAGGTGTTCTGGTTTGTGATTACCATGAGCACTGTAGACCTTTTGTAGACCACTGTAAAATTTCTAATAGTCACATAAAACATGTACACATATGGATTTAAATGTTATTCGTTACCTGTGTCTGGTATGTCAGATGTCTTCTGTGAAAAAGCTGACTGACTTTACATGAGTTAGCAGTGAAAAGCAACATAAATGCGCAGCCTCCATCTTATCCATGTTTTCAGTCTCTTTATAATTACCCGATTCTGATTATCTTTGCATACATTCATGGTAGTAAATGCATTATCAAACATTTTTGATTCATGCTTATTTTTCCTTTTTCAATTTGTGGGATCTGTGAATTTGATTGTTTCCATACATTTTCTCGTTTTACATTTAATGGTTTAGAGCTTTTCTTTCTGAAATTTGTTTCCTAAGTAAAAACAAATGTGAATGCAGTGAATACAGTTTTTGCTGGGTTGGCTTTAACCTCACCCAGAAGGAATTATGCACTTATTTTTGTTATTATAAAACCTTTTTTGCTGAACCTGTTTCATTGTCTGGGTCAATAAATAAGTGATATGAACACTAAATCTTGTTTTGTTTTGTTTTTTTTCAACAATTTTGCTCAAACATCTTGACATTTTGGAAACTGAAATGTATTAATTCAGTGCAACATATACAGCACACAAATTTCCTGGTTGAAGAGTTCTTGAAGCATCTATCATACTTCAAATTCAACAATAAATCTAATCAGATGCAAACATTTGAAGTTTCAAACAAGAGTGTGAAATAGGTCTGTGCTTGCAAACACTTGAATGTACTATAAACAGAGCAAGACAGACCCCATTTTTCACTCTGTAAGTTTATCTTGATAATACAGCACCCTCTAGTGGATAGAAAGACAAAATTGTGACATGTTGGACATATATTTTTGATTTCAAATATTTATTTACAAACGTTTGTCGGAAATTATTGAACTTGTTAAAAAAAGAGAGAGAGAGAGAGAGTCAAAATTTCATTCAAAAAATACTGGTATACATACCTGAATGTCCTTGTAGGTTTACAGTTGAAGTGATTTATAAAATGTAATCCAGTTTGTCAGTGTCACTCCATATGCAGACATGTACACACAGACAGCACTCTTACTGAGTTTTAACTGTTCCAAACCCTTGGTTTCTGCTCTCTAGCAACAGTAAGGAGTGTTATTGCATGAACTGTCTGTTTTGTGTAAAAAAACACCAGAGGGTAAAACCTCAACATTACCTAAACAATATAATCCACCAAGGAGTATGATTTAACACATAGGCATCATGCATGCCTTGTAAATTCAGTTTACGATTCCTGGAACCAAATGAATATGAGAACTAGTCCAATTTGTCCAGCAGTTGGCGAATGTCTTCTTGGCCACGATAAATTCTCTTTAGTCCTCTTGGAAGATAGCGGCAGGATGAAAGATTGAGGTAGCTAAGAGCAGTCATTTGGCTGATGACAGACCTGCAAAATAAAAAACATTTCTTGTGAAATCCTATGAAAAATAAACCTGCTGTACTCAGGATTTACAACTGTGAATACCAAATTCATGAGCAGTTCTGTACACCTGCAGAATGTCTCTTAAAAAGGGTTGGTTCATAGTTAACATTATTTAGGTAGAGTTAAGAGGGAAATCTATAGACTGAGTACCTGAGGGCGATTGGTGTGATCCTGGTCCCACTTAGGTTGAGTGAACGCAGGGTACCTGCCTCTGTTGCCTCAGTAAGGTGGCTCATAGCAACCTCCAAGTCTTCCTCGGTGAAGAGGTGATTTGCAATATCAAGCTGTTGCAGTGTTTGACTCCATTTCTTGATCACCATGTGAAGCCCTGCCTTTGCTGAGGACAACCCAACATTGCTGCTGAAATACTGTCCCCAGAAAAGACACTCAAGCTCTGCCAAAACATACACAGAAGAGGGTAGCACTGATTAATAAATGGTTTTAATGCAAATTCATACCACTGCTATTACAAATACAGCTGGTTATTTCATGAGTGAATTCAAAATAATTATTATACTTTTGTGTATAAGTATTTCTATGCCTCCACTATATTTTTAGGTCATTGTGGATTACACATGAAAAAACTAAACCAAAGCATATCTTTCATGACCTACCAAGACAGGGTAGTGATGCGAGACCAGATGGTGTGATTCGCGAACAACCTCGCAAGTCCAGCACCTGCAGCCTGGTGGAGCCAAAGAGAATGTCCCACAAATCTTTGTCGGTCAAGTAGGAAAAAGATGTGGTTGCGATACATAGCTCCTCCAGTAACGGGAATCCTAATGTTGAATCGGCAGCATTACGCATTGTCTTATGTAGCGGTCTGACATTCAGCATCCGGAAGGTCTGATGGAAAGTATAATACATGTAGAAAAGATCCACAAGATTCATAGGGGAACACGGTGAACACATAGGTAGGGTATAGTGATTAATCATACACCAACACATGACATGAAAATGTATCACTCACAGTAGACATGATGGAACATAGGGCTGCAACTAACGATTGTATTTATTATTGATTAATCTGCAGAATATGTTCTCAAATAAACATTTTGTTTTCAAAATAGAAAGAAAGGAGTCAAATATGTTGTTACATTTTGTCAGAGCTCAAGGTGGCATTTTCAAATTTCTTGTTTTGTCCAACCAAGAGCCCAGCGATATATGACACAGAAAAGCATCAAATCCTCACATCTAAAAAGTTGGTATGAGCTTAAGTTGGCATTTTTGCATGAAAAATTATTAATCAATCAGCAAAACAGTTGCCAGTTATGTTTCTGTTGATTGACTAATCAATTAATTCTTTCATTATAATAGAGCTCCACTTCATATGAACATGACAGCTGCATAATTAATTATTTATGACCAGTTTCTTTATTCAGCTGTGGTGAGCCTCTAAAGCAAGGAAATTATAGTGCCAGAAACATAAAACATTATGAAACAATTACGGTAATTGTATGATAATGTTTTGATAATGTTAAGTCACATGGTTACAATTGGTTTAGAGAACTGAAATCTTAAATTCATATTTCTTACCTTGAGTTTAGGGCATGCCATCTGTAGTGCCTGGATGTAAATGGGAAGTTCACAGTCTTTACTGTCGAGCTTTGTGTTGATCTCCAACAAATCCAGATCAGGACAGTATCCCCTCTGAAAAACAAATACAATAAGTTGTGCTTGTGTATGTTTATCTGTGCTCTGTGGCTCAGGCTGTGCATATATTAGGAAAAATACATGGATAAATATATATTATACTTATACTTACAGTGATGGCAGCCAGAAGTCTGTCATTCTTTAGTCCATGAGTGAACAAAATTTGCTTGATCTGGCTCCCATGATTTTCAAGGTACTCCAAGAGTCCCTCAACCTGAAACTGCAGCAAAAACAAGTTTTCACAAAGTCTTTGTTTCATTTTTGTCCACCTGTAGGAGTTTTGCTTTTGCTTTTATTGCCATTTTTTTTTGGCCTGTGCGGACCACCCTGTATAAATAAAGGTTGACTCAATTAATTACTATTCTTTTCCTGAAGGATGCATCCACCACATACAAAACATTTTTTAGCTGTGAAACTAAAACTGTATCATTTTCCACAACAATGTTTACTGAGCTGGTTCTTGATGTACTGGTACCTCTGAATACTGGAGATTTATGCTCTGCAGAGACCGGCTGTGCAGCCCAAGGCTTTGGAAGGCCATCGCTGTCAGGCCTGTGCAGTAGGAGAGTGTGAGGGAGCGAAGGTGAGGGCAGAACTCCGCCACAACCTTAAATTGATCACAACATTGAAAGAAACAAAAAATAGTAAACATAAAATGTGTTACGTTAATTCTTAAGATTTGTAAAAAATCCAAGCCCAACCCTAATTTATCAGTAAACATTATAGAATGATGAATGAATGAAACTCTTCAAATAGAGCTCAATAGGATTCTAGATTGATGACTTACCTCTACAGCATAGCTAGCATTCTTTTTCCAGTGACACAGAGAGAAGTCTCGCAGCTGAGAGAATCTAAAAAACAAGAAAGTTTCATTTTGAACAAATTCAAAGTATTAAAAGTATAAGTCATCTAAGCACAAACTAAGTCACAGCTCATGTCACACCTGTCCATATAAGTAATGTAACAGACCTGTTCTGTGACAACCAGTCAAAGGTATCCTTAATCTTTTTCTCAGTGTTTGGTAGCTGGGTTTTCCCTGGTGCAATCCAACAGTACCCAATAGTCACCTTACGCCACAGGACCGGACTGGAGGCAGCAGCGTTCCACAGACGACAAACTCTGCCCACCCTACACCAGAAACAGAGCAGAAATAAAGGGATTTATTTTATTATGAGATTTATGGTTCACATTAAATAACACAGCAAACCAGGTGGATAATGTAGTTAAAATCATCATACTTATTATTATTAATATGAATAACTATAACTATATCTGGTATTTCTATATAACACAATTAGAGCTATAAGATATAAATATCTCCCAGCTCTATAGGATGTATCACAGTCAAGTCATAGTATAAATCTCAGATTTTTAAGCATTCACTCATCCCAGCTACATTCAACCAAATATGTGTTTATTACCTGCATAAAAATGGTACAGCACCATCTTGGACAACAACCATCCGAAAAATATTGATTAGCACCTCCTCAGGAAGACTTTGGCCCCATCTGTGGTCTGTTGCTTTCTGTGGCACGAACAAATTAGTGTCGTCTTTTTCTTTGACAATTGGATTATTTGCCAATTTAGGCTTGGCACAGACTGTCTTTTTTTTCTTAATCCTAATAGCTTTTCCTTTTCCTTTATTTAGCTTCTTCTTTTTGCTTCCCTTCTTTGGGGGAGTCCAGGCTGAACCATCATAGTGTGAAGTAGCATTCGATATGACAAGAAGCATATCTTCCCCTTGATGAACAGTGTAGCCAACCTGGGAAGACCGAGAGACTCTGGTCTTTTTTCGCTTCTTGGCTTTTGCATTTGTAGGCTTAGTAGTGGTCCTCTTCAGAGATTTCTTCTTTGATGTCGGTCCAGCTTCTCCTTGACCTGATGTATTTGATGTGCTTGGTGCTGTGTCTTCTCTTTTTTCACTGTGGCCTGAGGCCTCTGCCTTAGGGGAATCCATCCTGTGCTGCTAACTAGCCTTTATTAAGAACTTAATTCCAAGAAAACCAGACATTGGCTGGTACGGGACATGTCAGCATCTGAAAACAGAATCAGAATAAGATCAGTCTGTGTTTGTGTGGATGGTTTAAATTCTCCAGTATGGATAAGAATTCTATTTACATAGGGGAGAAACACAGCAGAGGGAAGAGAGAGAAAGTAAACACAACAGAGTAACTCACAGGATTGTAATCATTTATAGTGTTATATAGTTACAGTCTATCAGTTAAAAGTTCAACATCATTCTTAACTCTTGAATCTCATGCTGATGTTACATTTTGACTTATGCACAGATTTCTTCCAAATATATTGTAGATGACACACAAAAGCCCAAATTTCTCAGCAAAGTCAGAGATAGAGAGGGAGTACAACATGATGAGCCTCTATACAATCTCCTGCACTGACTTGGGTGCGTGCTGGTAAGTGATCAGGAGTTGTGGGTGACACGTATCTTTTTGTTCTGACCAGGACCTGACAGGAACCTGTAGGACTCCCTAGGTAATGTTTACTAGGTAGGTAGGGCAGTGTGTCTATCAACACGTTGCCTGCTGTAGAAGGTTGTGAAATTACATATCTCAAATTTATTTCTAACACATGAACTTCCTCGATTGTTTGTAAACGGGAAACCAGACAGTCACATCCATCCATCCCATAAACAGTATATAAATACTTTATCGACAATTTTGCAAAATGAGAACATGACTATGCAATAATTTCATACATAATTACTTTACAACAATGTTTTGTGTGTCGTTAAATCTAAACTATAACTCCATCATAGCATCAATGGCAACGCTGTATTGTTAGCTAACGCCAAATGAATCACATTGTGTGCTCGGTTTAATAAGCTAACGTTAATGTATTAAAGTTGAAAATTAACGTAGCACAACTCTGTTTCTACGTTGACAACAAGTACTGTTATAAAATGTAAAATAGCAACTGGGTAAACTCTGTTAACATTTCACATTACCTGCTACTAGTTCACCAAAAAGGGCTAGCATCCTCCAACCTGGAAGACCCATAATGCATTTCAACTCCCCTCTGTGATTGGTGAAGTGTGCGTCACTAGCCCGCCTTCTGTAAAACTGTCCAATCACTGAGCAGCACACTGTTTTGACTCCTCCACCGTGTGTTGTGAAGCTCACAAGGGTCCAGTTTCGGGGTAAGAAATTAACTTTAAATGCTTCTTTGCAACTGCTGGGGCATTTGAAATTCTTTGCGGGTGCTGAAGGATGCAGCATAGTTCTTCTGCTCTGGTATTATTCACGGATTATTGCGGTTTAGCATGTTATAAAGTTAGTGCTAACACTAGCCGATTGCTCACAAGCTAACATCAGCGCGCAGAGGTGGTGCAGGATTAACTCTCATTTGCAGCCTTAATGCTTTTTTCTGTAAGTAAACTACACAGACCTTCTTAGGTTGTTATGTATGAATTTCAAGGGAAAGAAATCAAACAAACTCATATTCCTGCATGTGTACAGGCAGTATATGTATCAAGGGGTGATGGTGATTCCCTGCATGGCCTGAACCCCAACTCCAACACAGTGGCACAGAATTCAGATGTACACTCGTAATCCATCTGATTGGGAGTAATGCAATATAAAATAACAGCTGTTGAACTGTATTCTGATGTCAGGCCTTTTTTAAGATTTTGTCCACCTTATATCAATGAGACTTAACGTTAGTATAAAAGCACCTCCTTAACTATTCAAATCTTAAGATGCAATTTATAAACACTGAAGTGAATTAGAATGGAAAAATGTTTACAACCCATTTTCTTTTTTAGGAAAGGGAAGTTACTCTTACTTGCAAACTTATAACTTGTTTTATTTTAGGGAGGGAAAGGAGTTGCTCTTCCAGCGTCTCAGTATCGTATCTTTGCGCACGTTAATACCAAGGAGAGGCTTTATTTTGCAGCTGTGCATTCTCTAGGACAACATTGAAAGTATGACACTTGTTCCTTGTACCATACACACCTCCTTTCCTATTCAAGTGTTTGTGCCTCTAGATGCTGAGGAGTGAAACTTTTCTACTGTCTCTCTCTTTTAAAACAGCATACAATGGAGGAGGGTGAAGACTTCTCCCTTTGTGGTAAAGCAGCTGTAACTGAAGCTAATCTAAGTAAGTTGACAACCTTTAAAGTAAAATGGTCATGTAACAAAGTTGTTATTAATATGGCTATATGAGTTAAATCCCTTTCTAATAACTTTATTATTCACAGTTCTAGGAATTCATGTATTTATTGTATTTGTAAAGCATAAGTTGCCTCGTCATTTCATTTATACGAAAGCATGAATAAATTCAATCCATTCCAGTCAGATTTCATTAGCAGTCCCCACCTCTACCTATCCTTTCATTAAAAACTGCCACCTCACCTTTTTGCCAAACACTGCTTTTCTGCTCACTTGCTGACGTTTCTGTTTTTCAGGAGATGAGTACTATTGGAAGCTTGTTGCAGACTTCATTGGTCCTCAGTCGGGAGAAGGACTAGAACTTGAGCAGGCACCATGCAAGAACAGACTTTTGATTCAAGTAGGACTTCTGAGAGAGGACAATAATTTTCCATGGATCGTCATTGTAGAGTGGCTGAAGAAAATTTTTCCCAGTCATAAGTCGGCTGACTTTAGGCGTTTGATTGAAAGAGGCATCGCAACAACATTGAGTCTGGGAAGTGATGCGAGGCTGCTCTTCCTGGAATCAGATGTCAACTTTAACTTTGTTGGCCCAATATGTGACAGCATCGGTGTTGAACGAGAACATCTTTTGGAATTGAGGGATTTCAGTGAGCGAGCACAGTCGATTGAAGTCACGAACGGACTGATTCTTGAGTTGAGCAACTTTGTCAGCAGGGAAAAAATTGCACCAGTCATTTTAGTGACTTGGCTTAGAAACTTCAACCCTGAGTTTTGTAAGAATGGGGATATTCAAAAGGCATATAAAGCCCTTAAAGCCAAGATAAAAAATTTAAAAATGCATTACCACAATTATGAAACAAGAAGTCACAGGAGGAATACAGTGATGGAAAATCTGCTTCAAAGTCCATTCGAACTGGTGCAGAAAAGAAAACCTAGATTTATTATGAAGAAACGCATGAGAAGAGACGACACCTTAAATTATGAAAAAGTCACAATCAAGGAGGAACCAGAGAGCTATGAAATCATGCAAACTGAGGGGTCTGAGATGAACACAGAAGATTTTGGTGAAAGCGATAAGGATTTAGATGTATCCAACAATGGAGAAGAACCCTCAGATGAAAAAGGAGAGGCCCTGACGCTGCTTGACATCGCAATGCTGTCTGTCCAAAAGCTGTCAAGTGTTTATGGTGGGAAAACCACCGCATGCAAGCAGGTTTCCTTAGATCTCCTCAGAAATCACTATACTCTAACATGCAAGGAGCATCCAGCCATGGCAGAGTTTGAGAAAAAACTCAACTCAGTCTGTGATAACATTTCACTTGCCTGTCCTGTGGTGTTTTTAAACTACAATGCCAATTTCCTTGTTGACATGCATGATGCCGTTGAGCAGCAGATTATGACCTTTGAAAGAGAGATCATCCAATCGACCGGGGAGAATCTAGGCCGGGACAGGCTTCCAATATTCAAGAACTTTGTGAATTTGTCAGAAAGTGCCACTTCACGCTATATTCACATGGTTTGTGATATCTTAAGCCCTCGCACCCCTGATACCCAAAACTACAGGAGACACTGGATAGCTTTCTGTGAGGAAAAGAACAATCCCTCCAGATTTGCAGCAAATCAGTCAAACAGCTTCAACAACTACTTTGAAACTGCAGCAGGTCTTATTCACCACCACAAAGAGATCTCTCTCTTCTTCTCTGATTTGTTGTCACTGAACGATGATCAATGCCCAAACATTATTCTGGAGAGTGTTGCAGCTGATGCTAATGATTCTGTGATACAGAGCTTTGTGTGTGTCCTGGCCATCGTGTACTGCAAAATCCTCGGCCCCTACTGGCAGCTTCTGAAAAGTGGTGGAGAGTACTCACTCTTCGGCCGGTACATACTCTGTCTCTACCAGAAGTTCCTTGACTGGTCCAAAGATCCTTCAACACTGCTGGAACCTGAAGGGGCCACGAATGTTTTCCTGCAGCTTCCATTGCAGGAGAAAACCTTTGAAGGAGTGTTTGATTACTGCGGTCACTGGCACACAAATAGGGACCTAATCAGAGCTTGCTTGAAGAGGATGGTAAAGGTGATTGCTACTGTCACTGAGGAACACCTGAAGGATTTCCTGCCAGGAGGAACATTTTCTGAAGTCCCGCCACCAGATGTGAGCCTACAACTGGTGAGCTGCACATTCTCTGTCTTGATGGCGGAGTATCCCACCTGCCATACGTACCCTTACACGAACAAAAAGTCCTCACACAAGAGCATGTCATCGGACGGCTCCCAGGAAGACAATGACCAATCTGGTTTGTCTGACGGCAGCTCCGATGAATCTTCCCGTTGGCATGCTAAAAAGAACACTCACACACTCCAAAAAGATGATGACAGTCCGCAGTTGAAGAAAGGTTACAGAATTAAAAAAGAAAATGTAGCAAAAAGAGAAGAGCATGAGAACATGGATAGGGACTACATCACAGCTACAGTGAGCAGGAACGGAGGGCCATGCAAGACGCAGCAGGATGTTGACAAAATGCTGGTGCAGTTCGATGGAAAACCCAGAACAGAGAAGCGAGAAGCAGTCCGTTGTGAAATACTGTACCAGAAAATGATTCTGAACAACACAGACCCAAACTTGGATGGTGTTTTCCTCAACTTCACGCAAATGGTGGTAAAGCTGAAGCTCGCACTTCCTCGTGTCAAACCGGGATACTCTCTTGTTTGGAGGCCTAGAAAGACAAAAGCAAAGCCCGTGCTCCAAGGCACCACAGACGCCACAGCTGCCACAGCTGATCAGAGTGAAAGCAGCCACACATGAGAGCTTTCATTGCATCTAATAAGTGTGATTTTGAAGGTTAGAGGATGATAAATGACTGATAGGGGAGGGAAATTGGGTTAACATGTGATTTCCTCATATGATTCAATGTTTACTAACTAAGCAAAAATACACACAATGACCTCAGTCTTTCCACACAAATGCCATATAGTGTGTGATTCTGTGTGTGCCAGATGGAGCCGTTGTGTGTGTGTGTTACATACTGTGTTTTCAATGCAAGTAGTTGAAATGATAAGTTTTGAATTTGTGGCTCTTACATAATGTAATTCCCTCATTTTTTTAAAAGATCCCGGTGCTGCACTATAATAATACTTTTCTGGAAAGATAAATTTGTGTAAGTAGAAAACTTTTTTTATATGAGATATATCTGTTGTGATTATGCAGAGATCAGACAATTATAGACAGTAAAGATGTTATAAGAATCACTGACAAAATAAACATCTTCCCTCATATTTTGTTTGTTTAAATTTGTGAACATGTGTGATGAAGTCGAAAAGTTTAGACTGGACTGTAATTGAGGCAAGAGGTCAATGCTACAAAATCAACCCAGCTTTAGTTCAAGTGCAGGTCTCTAAGCCTGTTTTCCACCATCAGTCTGGCTTTTGTTTTTGTCAGCCACATAATAGCCCTTGTGTTTGTCAGATTTGAAGGGCATTTGAGGTTGAATCACAGGCATCAGCTATGTCGACGCATTCATTCTGAGAAAAGCATCGCCCAAGAGGAGCTTTAAGAAAACAGGGAGGCAATAATGAGAGTGGGGCTTAATGGGGTCACTGTGTTAAAGATCGTAAACTAAGTGATGCAATTTTTCCAAATAGAAAGACATTATTATAAACACTAACCATAATAAGGCTCAATGGTTTCATGTTTTGGCTTTTGGAGTTGTATCTAAGCTATAAATAACATTAATATATGTCTTCATATATGACACATTTACTGCTTCTAAGTACATAAATCATATGGAACAAAAAAAAGAATAGTCCAAAGTCCCAAAGTCTTTTGAATGAGCTGTTTATCTAACATGCCGCCGAGGAAAACGAACGCACCCATCTTATCCAACCAGCAACCAACGAGGAATTCTGTCGTGATGGTGCTTTCACGTTTATCGGAAAATTAACACTACTAACCCAGCAAGAGCACAGAAATGCAAAGAACAATTTACGGAGCAGCTGTTACACATTACATTAGATCAAACTAAACAAGCGTTATATTAAGGTATTATTTTTAGGGACTTGTTTTAAGTCTAATAACTAGTATACAAATAAAAGCATGGCCGACGGGGATATCTACATAGATTGCTGAAAACGTACTACTTAATTCGACCATAGCAACAATAATATCAATAATAATGATAATAATAAACACAGTTCTGGTACGCACAGTTGGAACGATTCATAGATACAGAGCCGCTTGAATTCGCAAACTGCTTACCTAACTTGGAAATTTACGAGGGGTCCGCGAAAGCAGCCGGAGGGGCGGGAACTTTGCGTCAGCGTCCACCATTCCTCGGACAGCGTGGAGAAGAAAACATCGTCGGTGATTTAACCAAATCAAAGTCTGGACGGCTCACCGACACCTTCCTCCTCCTCTCGGCTGGAACGAACGCGACCATGTGCGGCAGCTGGTGGAGCAGCGCGGCGGTGACCCACGGCCTCATCGCCCTGTTCGCGATGGGCTCGTGGATTTCCGTCAACAGTCTGTGGGTCGAGCTGCCGGTGGTTGTGAGTGTGCTGCCCGAAGGTCAGTGGTGCGATAACACAGCCTCAAGTTCACCTCATCAGTCCTGTGGAGCTTTAGATCAAACATTAAGACACAACGTTTGATTTGAACCTCAAAACATCTGGATCCACTTGGTTCAGTTTTCAGGGTTTAATGGCTCCAGATGGACGTTAGCTTAAACATGTTAGCTAATTGAGCCTAGCTAGCTAATAAACAACATTCAGCAATATGAAATGTAAAAATGTGGAACACACATAGTAATATACAGAATTTAAAAAAAAAATCTAAGTACATTAAAGTAACGCTACTCAACTACTACATGTGAGTAATTTGAGTACATTCAGTGTTTCAGTTTTATAATCTTTGTTTCTACTTCACAACATTTCACAGCTAAAACCATAGTACTTGTTACTTATGCGTTTATTTGACAGCTGTACTTATTTCAAAGTTACAGATCCAGGTTCCACAAAGTATGTGATTACTTTTGAAACATGATTTATTTCTATTTTAACTGTGTATCTAGTTGATAGTAACCAGCTACAAAAGGAGAATACTGCTGGCACAGTAATCCATTCAAAATAATAAGTAATATATTTTATAACTCTGAGAGGGGTCATCCTGTTGCATAATGCCTACTTGTACTTTGGATACTTTAAATTTATAATAATTATTATAAAGTATAAAGTATTACCTTAAGGTAATACTTTATACTTAGGATTACTGTGTGGTATTGTTATTCTCGGTTAAGTAAAAGATCTGAATACTTCCTCACCACTGCTTATCTGTTTGTCAGTTTAGCAACAAACTTAAGTTAATTAATAATCTTTCATTGGTTGATCCACCGAACAGTTTTATGGGTATTAATTAAATTCATGATATCATCAGGAACTGTTGTTGTGTACTGTGTATACTACTGCTGGGAAGGAGTCAAGCTGGAGGTTTAGATATCTTCACTAGAAGATTTCCAAATACACACAACAATGTTTTAACAGCACACAAATACATGTCAATACATTACTTAAATCTCTGGCTCTGTGACAGCACATAAACATCAGGCACACACACACACACACACAAGAGTGATTGGCAGCCAAATCAGTGAAGCCAGGAGATAAAAGAATGCCGGTCTTGTATCTAACAGGCACCGCTGCACACACCAGACCAAACATATCCTGACACCCACAATATTTTAATCAGTCCAAAGGCCCAGTTTCCACAGCACACAACAGCATTACCAAATACAGTTTTTGCAGCAAGAGTATCAGTATGTTATTACTATTAAATGAAAATGTTACTGTTTGGCAGCAGCTCATAATAAAGCAAAAACACTCTACCTTGAGTTGGGTGCTCCGCTCATATTATTTAATGATCAATAATTATTCAGTATTGAAAATTAAACTTCCCCATGATTATATTCTCAGGAAAATAAAACCGGGATAATTATTATGTAACTTTTTAAAAAACTTTTTGCACCTAGTAGAGTGCTGTGCATGGCTGTAGTTTGGTTTCTTTTCCAGCAGGGGGTGCTACAGCACTCAGCCCTTCCATGGTACTAAAGTACTGAAAACGTTTGCTATAATAAGGAGTAATTCAAGGTCATGTTGCTTCTTAGGGTTTTCCATCACACTTGCACAATTTTGACCTAACTGATAATTGGCTTCTCTTGTTTTAGGATGGAACCTGCCTGCCTACCTCTCAGTGCTGATAGCATTTGGGAACCTCGGTCCAATCGCAGTGACCATCACGCACCACTGTGCTCCAGGACGCTTAAACGAACGCATCGTCATCCACTGCATCCAGGTGCTGGCGGTGGTCGCGTCCGCTCTTCTGGCTGTCTTCTGGTCACAAACTGTCACAATAGCTGGAGAGGAAAGGTCACTGCCCTTCCTGCTCTTCACCTTTGTGTTGTCTTTTGTTTGCTGTACATCCAACGTCACCTTCCTGCCTTTTATGTTCCGTTACCCACCGCAGTATATTCGTACTTTCTTCATTGGTCAGGGCTTCAGCGCCTTGTTCCCTTGTGTTGTGGCTTTAGGGCAAGGTGTTGGCAAGCTGGAGTGTAAATCTGTGAATGGAACAGTGCAGCCGGAGTATTTGAAAGAGAACTTTCCTGCACAGAACTTCTTCTGGTTCCTGTGTGTCATGCTGTCAATCTCATCTCTGAGCTTCTGGGCTTTAACACGAAGAGAGACGGAGTCACAGGAGAATGCACCACCACAGGAGTCTGGCCAAGCAGACGCAGCAAAAAACGGAGAGGAAACACACCCGCTACACAACGGAGGGACGCCGGCGTCTGAGGAGCAGACGCAGATGGAGGAACAGCCTCCTGCTCAGACATTCTGGACACAGAGGAACGTCTACCTGCTGTCACTGCTCGCCGTCTCCAACGCCCTCTCCAACGGGGTCCTGCCATCTGTGCAGAGTTTCTCCTGTCTGCCCTATGGCACCATGACCTTTCACCTCTCCGTGGTCCTGGGCAACATAGCAAACCCCCTGGCCTGCTTTCTGGCCATGTTCGTTGTCCTGAGGTGAGAAAACATCTGTTACTTTTTTTAAACAACTTGTTAAATATTTGACAGTAGTTGTATGTAATGTTTTTCTTATTTAAAAAAAGGGCTGCAGTGTTTTGATTGGACCCATTTTTGTCTTCCAGGTCCTCCACTGGTCTGGGCTTCTTGTCTTTAGGAGGGGGAGTGTTCGCTGCGTATCTCATGGCGTTGGCAGCACTCAGTCCCTGTCCTCCACTCCTGGGAAACCCTGCTGGAGTGGCTTTAGTGGTGAGTGATGATGGCTGTTTTTGTTACAACTTTGCCTAAATAAAATCATGTAAAAGTGACCTTGAAAACCCAATTCCTCTATCAGCTTCTTACCTCTAGCTACATGAATGAACATTTTTCCATCAAAGTTTTCAATATGTTTTTACCTCTGCTCTACTTGCTGGTTTTAAGTGGGTGAGCTCAGTTGGATAGAGGTAAAATCACATATTTCATTGTACTAATTTGTACCTAGTACTCCCTGTACCACTCAGGATGTAGCAATATTAAAATCAAAAGGTGATGCCAGTGGTGGGGTTGTTTGCTTATGTTGCCAGGCTGGGTTCATTAGCCTGCCTCAAATATTTCTCCTATCACGTCTCTAAAACACATAAGCCTCATCCATGTCTTCTCCCTGTTCTCTGTGTCCATCACTGATTTCAGCTACTTGCTTGTGCCCCCTACAGGTCATCTCCTGGATTATTTTCACCGGCCTCTTCTCCTATTTGAAGGTGGTGATTGGGACTTTGCTTCACGAGGCAGGTCACGCTGCCCTGCTGTGGTGCGGCATCTCTATCCAGGCCGGCTCCCTTATCGGAGCCCTGACCATGTTCCCGCTGATCAACGTCTATCACGTGTTCAACCGGGCTCAAGAATGTGTGGATAACTGCAGCTAGCAGGACTGAGATATGCAATGTTCTCCTGAATTCTGTTTTTGTTAAAGACACAGTTCCCATTCATTTGCACAGAAAATGACTGTTTTAACCCTGGTGCTGGGTTCATGTTCCTGAGTGAAGCACCAGATCCGTCTTGGCCTCATCTTTCATGTCACCATCGAGGCATCCTCTCCTGAATCAGAGGCCCCTGAGCCTGTGAAAGTAAAAACATTCCCAGATAATGGGAGCATTGTGTTGCTGCACATTGGCCCAGGGGATGTAAAATGCGTATGATGCAGTAATACCACAAGCGCTTTGTGTGGTATTTTATAAGGAATCTCTGTAGTTGAAGTTGTTTACAGTTGCAAAAACAGCAGCTGATGGATTTTTTTCCCCACAACAACAAACCACGTGAAAACTTACTCAGGGACACAAACATGAACTTATTCATCCACATTTGTTGCTCCTGAATCTAATTCATGAGAAATATTCACACTGTTGTTTTCTAACTTTAGTCCCATCTGTACAGAAAGGCGAGTAGTGTTTTTTTATGTCTGTTGATATTTCTAAATGTTTGGCTACCTCCTCCCTTTGATTCCATGTGAGCATCAAACATGACTATATTTATACCCTCATCATTGGAGGATGTGCAGTTTGGTTGTGCTGAAGTCGGTATTAAGAACATGGTCTAATTCGTAATACATTAACGGTAAACATACACTTCAAGATGAAGTTACGTGCCTTGACTTTATGCCAAAATTATTTCTCTCTGCCTGATAAATGTTGAACTTGACAAATGTCACTTGTCATTTTGGATTTGTGTTCATTCCAAACATAAAGTAATGTCACCTTAAGGGAACAATATGTGGCCTTGATGAGTAAGCTATGGTAGTAATGAGTGAATAGTTTTGCTAAACAAGGGATTATGTCATCTCCGCGTTTGAAGTAATCATAATGTACATCTTTAATGTGCACACACCTTGGAAGGTAATTTTATTAACTGTGCTGCTACAGTGCATCAGATTTACTAACTTCATTACACTCTAACAAGGTTTACAGAGGGAGAATATCTGTTATTGTCGCCTTAACATTCTGATGTCAATCCTGCTTTTTAAATGTATCAGTAATCTTTTAAACTCTGATTTTAAATGGACTGATTCATGTTTTTAAGTGACTGATGACGCTTTTGCCATTTTTCATAACCATGGCCATTTTTTGTTGATTTTCTTTTTTCGTTGATTGTCATGAATACAACATGTGATATCCAATGGCTGTAAGTGAATGTATGAAATGACTGGTTTAACAATAAAGCTTTGTTGATAAGCTCCCGAAGCTTTTTTTTTTTTTTTTTAGTCCTAGAACATTTGTGTTGAGGATGTTTTGACTGTTCCCTGTATGATCTGTGAAACCTACAGGATAAATATTGATAATGGCTCCAGTATTAAGATACAGTTTGAACTCTAAACCAAAACAACAGTCACTTCATCAGATAAAAGAAAAGATTAACACTCATTAATTATACAACTATATTGCGGTACTTTGTGTTTACTTCTGACTGACTTGCTGTATTACTTTACTATCTTGATGAGCTAAGGCAACAGTATTTAGGCCATATAAGAGCACAGCTGCCTACTGTTCTACATTTGTCTAATTTCTTCAAAAAATAAAGTGCAACAGCAACAAGTTGTGGTTTTTACCAGTCTGATATGCTGATCTGTTTCTTTTCTTTTTTGTTTTCTATTTTTAAGAGCGGTTTCAATCTTCTCATCTAACTCATGGTAATAAAGCTGATTGGTGCATCCCACAAAATATTGAACTATTCCTTAATATTAGAACTTATTTTGTTTTGGGTTATTTGGATCTTTGTCAAATAATTGCACAAGATTATATTAATCTTTTTTTTTTTTTTTTAAATAAGTACATTGGAATTTGTAATACCTTGTCCACTTTTTATGAACTAATGAAATGTGTAGTTGTGTGACTGAACAGTGTAAATACTCATTTTCACCTCTGATCCCATGATCCCCTTAAGGAGCATTAATGAATTCTGGAGTTTTGAATGCGTCTCACTCATTCAGGAAATTGCTGCGGGGCACAGAAACGGTGGGTGAGCGGGCTGCAAATCACAACATGTGAGGTTTACTGATGCTCCTAATCGTCCTGACAGTGAAGGTATTTAAGGTTGAGACGATGATCAGTTAACCAAACATGTGTCATGGTTGGCTACATGCTCTCACACCCACTCACCCCAAGGAGGGTTTAATCCCTTGACGCCACACGCAGTTTGCTGCACAGGACTTTGGCTTCTTTTCTCTGTCCAGAAAACTCCAAACCCTCAACGGCATGTGAGTATCTGCAGGGATGCAAACTGTCATCCATCTCATTTTAATACTTTAACGGCTTGAGATTTGTGCACAAAAGGGACAAATGTAATATTTCTCATGTATGATCTGCAGAGCTGTTTATCAAAATATGTTGCTGCTTTAAACTGTTCGATGATTCTATGATATTCTAATGTTCATAAATTGAATATCCATGTTCACATTCAGTCAGTTGAACTAAACTTTTTAAGGCGATACTTTAAAAAAAAAGTGCTTCCATATCTAACAGATGATTATTTTTAGCCAACATTCTGTTTTGACAGCTCTTTTCCGAGAATTATTTTCTAATTTTTTTTATTGATCAAAGACTCTCCTTCATGCAGTTTCTTTTTTTTCCCCAGTGAACAATGCACTGGTCAGATGTTTTCCCAGCTTATGTAATGTTACCAGTGCAGTAGGTGGTCGTGTTTCCTTTGCTGTATGTTTGGTGTTTTAAGCTGGTTTACCCCACACACCCAACCCTGCGATCAAAAAAAAAAATCTAAATCTTGCAGGGAACATGTTTTAGCTCTGAACATGTGTCGGCTCACATGACACATGTTCACAATAATTTCACAACCTGCAGACAACAAGAAGCACAGACCTCAAGAAAACAGTAAATATTAACCAAATGTATGAATGAGTCATGCCCTGCACCTTCAGCATGTGTTCGCTCCTCGTGGTAACACATTAATCTGTAATACTGAGTTTAGCTTTGACATTTTGTCAAGTAAAGACTTTGGTTGACTTGTTTTACCCATTTTAATTATTTCCAGTTCTTTGCTGCTGCTGTTCACCAGTTAACCTGAGGATCCATTTCACGCTCCCTCTGTGCTTCTTTTTTGTTTTATCTTATTGTTACTATTATTATCAAGTTGATTATATTTTTTATTTTACATTAATTTAGGCATTCTCTCCTATTTCTATGCTCATTTTTTTCATTATTAAATCGCCTAGTTACTCCTAACAGTCCTCAGGCCTTGTGATCTGTTTTCCCTTCTGCACTGAGACAAACACAGAATACTGCAGTTGAAAATAGTTGTACTGTTGCTGGTATAATGTTCACCATGTTCAACATGTGCTAAATTAAAAAGTGTGCAGGTAAAATATATTTTAGACTGGGAAAAACTGAGACTAATTTTTAAATTTTCTTATGATTTTTTTATGGAATAACTTCATGTATTACTTTGTTGAATTCACAAGAGAGGACACGTGATTAGGAATTTGATGTAGACAGCCCCTGAATTCACCAACTCACAAAAGTCTGCAATTTTCTAAGGGAGTTTGGTTCTATCTCATCTTGTCGTCTATGTTTGTTCTAGATGTTTCTTTGATGTTTAAAGATCATTTTTTTGTCTGTTTCTAGACACACACACCTGCGTCATGTCTCTTCTCACCCACCTGTTGGCGTGTCTGTTCGGGATGGGCTCCTGGGTCTCCATCAATGGCCTGTGGGTGGAGCTGCCCCTCATCGTCCCCCAGATCCCGGAGGGCTGGTACCTGCCCTCCTACCTCTCCGTCCTCATCCAGATGGCCAACGTGGGGCCTCTCTTCGTCACCCTGATGCATCACTTCCGGCCCGGCGCCCTCAACGAGACAGCGGTCATATACGTGATCATCGTCCTGGGCACTGCGGCGACCTTCCTGCTGGGCTTCTTCTGGAAGGAGACGGTGGTCGTGGCGGGCGCTCCTCGCAGCGTAGCCCTCCTCGCTTTAACCTTCTTCCTCTCTACCGTTGACTGCACCTCCTCCGTCACCTTCCTGCCCTTCACCATGCGTCTCAAGCCTCAGTACCTGACCACCTACTACATCGGGGAGGGCGTGAGCGGCCTGCTGCCCGCTCTGGTGGCTCTGATCCAGGGGGTCGGCGTGGTCCACTGCATCAACAGCACCCAGTCTCTGAACCACACCCTGAACAGCTCTGCGACCTTTGACCTCCAGGCTCAGTATCAGCCAGCCAACTTCTCAGCGGAGGTGTTTTTCTTCTTCCTCAGCGCCATGATGCTGGTGTGTCTGGTGGCGTTCCTGCTGCTCAACTACCACCCGTCTGTGGCCAGGGAGCCCCCCAGCAGTCGCTACACCAACGGGGTGAAAGAGAAGCATCAGACGAACAGGAGGTGGGCCGAGCAGAAGCCCATGATGGATCCCTACAGACCTGCGAACCAGAAGAGCAGAAGCAGCTTTGGCACCGGCTCGTACAGCTGGATGCAGGTGTTTTACATCTTCGCCATCCTGGCCTGGGCGAATGCTCTGACCAACGCCGTGCTTCCCTCGGTGCAGTCCTACTCGTGCATGCCGTACGGGAACAACGCCTATCACTTATCGGCCACCATGGCTGCTGTGTCAAACCCTCTCGCCTGCTTCATCGCCATGTTCCTCCCTATAAGGTCAGTGTGCTGTGTGGACTGATGTGGTCTGATCACAGTTCAGACACAATACAGAGCTCACAACAAGTGAGTCAATTTTACTCCCATAGCTCAAAATCACAAATTTGTCTTGAAGCTTCTGGACAGTGTGCAAGACTTTCTGTCCTAAACCCTCAGTTTGTATGAGGAAAAAAATCCCCTTCAATGGGAAGAAACCTGAGGAAGAGCAAGACAGTTAATATAGAAAAGTAACTTCTTATTTTAAATCTTTGCTTATTGTAAAACGTGGACAAAATGTTCAACTTTCATTCTAACTTCTAAAATCTGTTTTTCTTCTTGGTTTAAATGCAAAATGCATAAAGTGTTTTCTATTTAAAGGAAACACGGATCTTGTTTCAAGAAACTGACATTGACATTGTCACTTTTCTGCATAAGGTTTGAAAAAGTTAATTGGAAAAAATCCACATTGAAAACGGTGACAGCTTGTTTGTGCAAACCAAACACTTTCAGTTTACATTTTTGAGGCAAGTGAAAACAGCAAATCCTTACAATTGAAAAGCTGGAATTAGCAAATGTTTGGCAAGATTGCTTAAGAAATAACTCATGATCAGCAGATTATCAAAACAGCAGCCAGTTAATGAATTCAGTCAATTCAGCTCCGAACCACTGTTCATAAAGTACAATTTACACAACAGTGAATGCAGCCTTTATAAAAACTGTTTTTTTTTAGACATTTTTAATTAAACCTGTCATTTTCAAGCAGCGGTTTAGACCTCTGACATTTCACAGTGCTGATGGACGACATTTAATGTTGCTCTCTGATGCAAATATGATCAACACAAAAGAGTCATAGCTGCTGAGATTTAATTATATTTTAAACAGCTCCAGACTGCAGCCTCATGTCTGTGTTGTGATATATTGTGCCACATCACACAAAGATGTGTGTGTGTGTGTGTGTGTGTGTGTGTGTCCTCTCACAGATCTCTGCTGGTGATGGGAGCTCTCACACTGATCGGCACTGGAGCTGGAGCTTACATAATGGCTGTGGCAGTGCTGAGTCCATGTCCACTGCTGGTCAATGAAACCTCAGGTGGTGTCATCATTGTGAGTTCACCGTTCACTCTTCATTCACTCAAATAACCTCCATGATCTTCCTGTTCTCTTGTGTCTAAATGAATATTAACACTACATGTAGGCTTGGAGCAGAAACTCACCTCCATCTGCTCCACAGGTGTTGGTCTGGATCCTCTTTGTTCTCACTCTGTCCTACGTGAAGGTGATCATTGGGGTGATCCTGCGCGACGAGGGCCACAGCGCCCTCGTGTGGTGTGGAGCTGTGGTGCAGCTGGGCTCCCTGCTGGGGGCGGCCACCATGTTTCCTGTGGTCAGTGTGTACAGCTACTTTAAATCAGGGGACCCATGCAACACAAGATGTCCCTAGATGAAGAAGAGACTGGAGGCAGATGCAGCAAAGAGTCGACAGGTTTCACAGCTGTGTTACATGGATGTTTAATGGAGGAAGCCAGTTAACTGTTATTTGATTTATTTACTTGGCAACATCTGAAGCTTCCACTTGTTGCAAGAAAAGCAAACCACAAATACAAAAGCAATAAATACAACAAACAAGCTTGTTATAACGGACATTTACTGACCATGCTTCACACACAATGAAAACTTTGAGGAAATATTTCAATTTAGGATTCACTTTTTTGGTCATTTGTGAGTATTTGCCTTCCTATTTGTCAAATCTTAGGTTAAACCTTTTTATTGTATTTAAAGTGTCGTGTACCATTTTGTTTATATGTGAATGAAGTTCAGTGTTCTGAGAGTAAAAGTATCTGTTACACCCGACGAGTGCAGTTTGTAGAAAAATGTCCTGATATGAGTTGAAGCAAATGATTTGTAATATAATAATTCTGCTATCGTATTGTTTTTTTTATTTACATGTACATGAATCATGTTGTTAATTGTATGATATGACATTAAACTATAAAGCTATAACCCCAACATTACAGAAACATAATGCGCCTGTTGTCTTTATTTGCTGACCTCACTGGATTCAAACTGGAGAATCAGGCAACAGAGGATCTTGAACATTTTTCCATAAATAAATAAAGTTGTAAGTAAATTAAATAATAAACAAATACAATGATTACACAGCAAACACCATCTTAGAGCCGCTTCATACCTGTAGTTCATCTATTGTCCAGTTGTGTGTCGACACATCCCATTTGTTTACTGTCAATCAGGGCCTGTCAATCACCCAGTTGCTGGATGGGCGGGACTAACAGAGTCATGGCAGGTGAGCCGAGCTACAGTGGGATTTGACAGGTGGGGGACCCCTACCTACTTTCACATTACAGGCGGTACTTAAACTTCTCTAAGTACATGGTGACATCACTAAACTAAATCATAGCTCCGCCCACAGGACCGTAAACAACACACAGGACTGCTGTAGTGGCAGGGTCCGCCATCATAACGGATTTTCACACTTTGAAATATTAAACTGGCAAAGCATTATAAAGCCAAAGTATGTGGATATTTATGTATTACACCCAGGAGTATGTGTTGAACATCTCTACAACCACAGCCTTTGATCTATAAAAGCCTCCACTCTGCTGGTTTCTACAAGGTTTCTGTGATGATCAAATTATCAAATGACATTCTTTGTCTGACTGGAAAATACATGGTTTTCTAAAACACACAAAATACAAACAAAATATTATTTCCATCACTGGAGCCCGGAGGGTGCAAACACCCTGTCGACACAAGACTAATTTACATAATATTTTCATCAGCTCTTATCAACTGCATCATCGTATTTTCCATTTTGGCACGAGAGGCAGAAACCTGCAGAACTGATGATGGATTTGGTCGATAAGAGGCTTCTTATATTAAGGTTTAAAACAATAAGATTATTCCTCCATTAAAGAATTACTGTCCAGTCTCCAGCCTACATTTCATCAGCGAATTTAAGTTTGCTCCAAAGTCAAAATCACAAGATTTGAGATGTTTGTTGTTTTGGTTTTTTAGCTATGATTATGTAAGATTACAGATGTGTTTTCTTATTTTGTAAAGTTTTGTACACAGGTAAATCAGATTAACTGAATGTTGTTCGGCATCATCAGATTCATTATCGGTGTAATCATCCAGCTTTCCGCTTCGTGCAGCTGAACATCTTCCCTTTGGCTGAGAGGTAGAAAATTGGATGCACCACACTTGCAGCAGACAACAACAGTATGCATGTAGGAGTAATTGTACAGACAACTATATCCTCATCCACAAAACCTATCTGGTTCAGATATGTGACTGGAGTGTAACAGATCAGAGTGATGACTGAGGTGGCACAGACGGTTTTAAAGGCTCTCTTCTTGGCAGGATGCAGCTCGCTTTTCCCCGGGCCAGACTTCCTCAGCATCTTCGCGATCCTGTAGCTGCAATGTGTCACCATTGTAGTCATGAACCCCATCAGGTAAATTGGGAAAAGCTTTAACCAGTCCCTTCTGACAGCCTCTAAAGCCATGGCACTAATCACAGCCATGGGCACAGAAAAGAGCCACACAGTCACAGCACAAACCTGCCTGACTCTGTACTTTGTGAGCAGAGGATAAGACATGGGGTAAATCACAGCGACATATCTCTCCATGCAGATGAAGGTCAAACTCATTGGCCCTCCCATTTTTGCGTACACCGACAAAAACTGGAGTATTTTCACCTGGAGGTTCGGCAGCCAAAACATGACACTGAGATGCACGACGGATATCAAGTACTGCAGGTTGTTGAAGAGAGCTAAGTTACAGTTCAGGATATCTGTGGCCTTCTTGGAGGTGAGGATGATCCACAGCATCCTGGCGTTCACCGGTTGTCCCACGAGAACAGGAAGGATGTCGGCCAGGGAGAGGAAGGCTAAATATTGAGGTTCAGACATGCAGTTCACTTGTACGCTGTTTGTGATATTTGTGATATTTGTGATTGACTCCATTTTACCAGAACAGTTTTCAGAGCTGAAAGAAACAAACGATCAGAGACAAGCTGCTGATGGAGATTTTCAAAATGCATAGATTTTACATAAATAAAGAGAGATATAGTGTAAAATTCATAAACATGATCTCAGTCCTTTATGCTGAAAATTGTTTGACCTTGAATCATTTCATTATTACATTATTTGCAATTTGACTTATTCTATTCTAATAAGTAATAAAATACATCAGTGCAATATTAATTCAATCTTTTTCCAATGCAAATAGTTTTTATTACAAGTGTATTTATTTAAGTTCCTTGAAACTAGATAGAATAAAGCAAATCACTGCACTAAAATTAAGAAAAATGTCACTTGTTTCTCAAAAAATATTACAATTTGTTTTGACTTCAAAATCACTTTGGATCATTTTCAATCAATCATATTTCTTGCAGTGTAATTACATTTTTCTTATTTTCCCTCTTAACCCTCTTCATGACCACTGTCTTCTTCTAAATGAAGTTTCTTGACCAATAATCATATAATAGTACTTGGTTTAACATCTAACACTCATGAAATCAGCTCTTACCTGGTGTCTTCAGTCACTGCTGGGATGTTGAAAGAATCTGCCGACAGAGTAAAAATGACAGCTGATTTTCCTAAGAGACCTGAGACAGGTGCAGGGCAGTCGAGCAAAAAACAACAAGCTGCAAATCCATCACGTCCTGATTTGCATAAAATCAGGTGTCAGGTCAGGATGCTGCACAATGCTCTGTTAAAACACTGCAAACACAAGGAATCTGTGAACTCTATTCATTGATTCATGTGTAAAATCCTGCAGACCAACAGGTGTCAGTGTGACACAGCTGACGTCCAGCCACCTGAACAGGCTTGTGAAACAGTCAGGCCTGTTGTTAATGTGTGGTTTATTCTTACTGGAGTTTTTGATCTTGAAGGTGTGTGTGACAATGTTGAGTTGTGAAATGAACTCTTTTTTTTTTTTTGCTGAATCAATCACTGATATAGATCCAGAGAGAGAGAGTGACCTCTGGATGCATGGAGGAATCAGATGTGGTGCTTGTGTTGGCGATGGTTTTAATAGACATGAGGTTGATTTCTGCTTTAAAGCTGCACTGGAAACACGTTTGCATGTAAAAAAAAAAAAAAAAAAAAAAAAAAGTAATTCTGAAAACCTCTGTCAGTGCAGTTTTATTCCTGCTGGTGATATTAAGTTCTGAAGTATTTGCTGTTATTTGGTAGCTTTTTGTGTATGTTGGCTCTCTGAAGCTACATGCACATTTTTGGATTATTGTTTTAAATCATTTTAGAGATTCTTGCCTCTCTGTTGTCTCATGTACTTTTTTTATGATATGAACTGTGCAACTACACTTGTACAGAAAACCCAAAGCTTAAATATCAGAATTGTCTGTAAATCCAGCTTTAGTAAACATTTTCAAAACCGTGTTATACTGTTTAGAGGTTTCGATGTATTTTTATACTGTAGTACTCCTCCATTCAGCCTTCTACTCCTCCACAATATGAAAATCAATAAGGTGACTCATGCACGTTGCTTTGTGATATTTAGCATGCAAAACCACTGGTATTAACATTAAGTCTGACCAAGTGATGTCTGCTGATGATTCGTCCACAAAAACAGTGTTCTGAACTGTTGCTGTCTCGTTGCTGGTGTCCATATTGATCTAATTAGATGTATAAATACTGATTGACTTCACATCCTGTCTACAGTAAGACATCATTCGGGTGAAAGAGATGAAGGCTTATTTATTGACAAATACACAAAATAGGTCACAAAGCAGAATTATGAGTTGTAGACTAACAAGGAGCTCCTCAGTAAACGTCTCAGTATGGCTACTCTCATGCCCTTCAGTTACAAGGATTAAGACTCATAAATACATAGAAACCTGGGGGAAAGTGTGTCAGCCCGTTCGGTTTGGCTATAAGAGCACAAATTAGTAGATAAACCACAGTATGTAGGTAAGCATGTAAAAGAAGCTGTATGATAAACACGAATAAACAGAGCACATGCTAAGAGAATAAATATGAAAATACAAAAACAAACATTGAAGAATCTATATATTTGTATTGCTGTTCACCGCTGCGTCTTTGGATCGGAGACCTTCTCGGTCACAACGGTGAATGTTTACATTCGTTGAGAGACTAATGCTTCCTGCATGTTGCATAGCTTCCAGGGAATAATAAAAGTCAAGCTTTGTCATGAGATGATTTCTTCTTTCATTAAAGTCAAGCCTGTAGCAGTTCGCTCCAAAGTTCACGTTATTGTCAAGTCAGAATGCAGTGTTATGTGTTATTCTTAGTTCAAAGATGACACAAATGACTACACGTTTTTCTGTAAGAGTTTAAAGTGGAGATCTCTCTGGATAAGAGATTTGGGTAACTAATCATCTGGAAACTTTAGTCTCTGTCGCGTGGCTTCAAGTGACACTAACTTTTTGTCTTAACTAAAGCAACACCACAGGTTTAGAGGTTAAGTGCTTATTGTTGGTTGCAAATATAGGAATCATATTCAGCTTTATTCATCTTAACTTGTCCAAACAAATGCCCGTACAGACCCATGCTGATTTAAAGTGAGACTATGCAACTTTTGAAAGAAGAAATAACACGTTTCCTTTTGCAAATATAAAGTTGAACTTGTGAGAAATTAAACACATCCTTGATCAATTCAATACACTGTTGTTGCTACAGCCTCACCTGGTCTGGCTTTTAGTGGCCAATGTCAGCTACATTTAGATTGTTCTTGCTGAATAACAGACACTGATGAGTCTGACTTTGTGCTACTGTTTTCTCATAGTTGTCATTTGTAGCACCTATTCAGTAAAATACATTATCTCGCTTTATAAAAAAAATCTTCTGAATTTTGAACACGTGAAGCCAAACTCAGGCCACATTTTCCTGTTTCCAGTCAAAAAGGCACTTCTCTTCCAAACGGTCTCTCTGTAAAGCCAGATATGCAAACTGAAGCACTGCAGATACTGTATATACAAATGACATAACTCATAGGCACTGAATCATTTACAAACTGCAGCAAGAAAAAGAAATATAAAACAGGTTTTGGTCCTCTAAAAGCATACTTTGTTGTGGGGGTCGGGGCAGGTTTGGTTGCTACATACTCAGTTTACACGTCTTAAAAAAGTCAGTCATGTGATGTATTCCTCGGATAATTTCTGTGTAAAAGGCATAATATATGAAAAACAAGGCACACGTTGGACCCTGGTCGTCTGGACAATAAATGTACATTTGTTCTCCTCGCATGTCTCCTGCTTCATGCTGTAGTCCGAGCATGAGGAGCAGAGTGTCAGATTCTGTTTGGTGTTTCCCTTTGTTTTTTGGTTTCCTGTGTCAGTTTTGGCGGCGACGGGAAACTACGCGTGGCTGTGGACGGAGATGCTCGACAGGTCGTTCCTGATGATCTCGTTGACTGTAAAGGAGAAGAGAGAAGAGGACGGTGAGTGTGACAGACGCTTTTATTATGAGCTTCACATGGAGAGAAACCATCACGCTTTCTCTGTGCTCATCTCATGGGTTTAAACGGTACATGAAGGCAAAGGTGCTGAGTTAAATCCAAGCCAATGTTGTTCATGAATTTTCTCGAACAGAGTTAATTTTTTAGATGTTTAATTAACGGCAGGAAACAAACTTGAAGAAATAATTTAATTTTGGTTTTTTTTTTTCAAACTTTGATTTTTGCTTTTATAAATTTTTAATTTTTTAATTTTTTTTTATATTATAGATGAATATTTAATATTTACTAACATGTAAAACCAGTTTTCAGTGGCTTTAAAAATAGCTTATACTTACATGCATTAAACACAACATTGACGTATTAGAACAAAATTGATTCGGCTAAAATCTTTGCATCACACACGTAACGCAACATTAGCATTTGTTTGAAGTTTCTGACCCGACAGATGATTAGTCATGTCATTAGACATTCACTCTGCTCTTAGATCTGCTTTGGTCTCCAGTAACTTCTGAGGGAAACATCTGGCTCTTGGTTGCTAAATGCACCACTATCTTCACCAGCTAATCACTGACTGTGTGTGGGTTTATCAGATATTTTTTTGGGTTGAAAATAGCTGCCTCATGCTGCTATAAATGACGCTGATAAAAGCAGTGAGAGTGAAGCAAAGCAGAAAAAGGAAGATGGAAGATGTTAAAAGTCTCTGTAAGAAGGAACATTCATTAACGCAGCTCTCAGATACTGTTTTCAGCTGCTGTGAATAAGAGTCTCGAGCTCTATAGCACCTGTTATTTCCTCTGAGTCAACCTAATAGAATCACTCTATATCTGAGATCCCCAGACCTTTTTTTATCAAGAGAGATGATGCAACCTGCTGCTGTCTCTGAAGGATCCAGGTGCACTTGTTTATCTGTTTTTATCAGCTGTGCTCTTTGGCTGACAGCAGGGGGGGGGCGATCCAAGAGCAACACAGCAGGCGGACCGAAGCTCAACCAGGAAAATAGAGAGACATCAACGCTCTGATAACGGAGTAAAGGACAAATCAGTCATTTCTCATCAGCTCTTATCTGCGAACTCGTTTATTACTTTGAAGAGGTGGTTCCTCTCTAATCGGCTTCTCACGTTGTAATCAGCCTCCAGGTTCAGGATCAGGCCTCTTTCTCAGCTTCGCACAAGGATGAGAAATGTGCGAGTGGAAGGGGAAGACCCCCGAAGCCCCCGCCGCCACCCCCACCCCGGGAAACCGAGCCAGCAGGCCGAGGGAGGAATTCCCTTCGACTGACTGGATGCTGGAGAAGCAGACTGGAAACCTGAGATTCGCCTCCACACAATGGAATTACTTCAGAAAAAAAACTGTTATTTTCATGGCAGGCAGCAGAGCAGCCCTTTCCTCAGCCACCCGGCACTGGCACGATTGCTTCCTACCAGGAATACCACTCATTTCCTGTCACGAAAAAGACGACGAGACGAGTATGTGCCTCAAAATTATTCCACACAAAAAAAGTGCAGGAGGCTGAAAAACAAACAAGCAAATGTGTCATAATCACCTCGAGGATGTGAAAATAGTGCAGATCCAAAATAACAAACCAGCTAAATTCTCAACCTGTTTACAATCACAGAGCTCGGAGCGACACTTGTCTGGACGCCAGGTTGATGTGTTTGGCTGCTGATTGACTGCTATTAATAAAGGAACAGGAAGATCTCTCCAGAGGTTTGATAACTAGAGAACAGCAGCGATCTCACACGAGTGTGTGACAGAAACACATTGAAGCCATTATGCGACTCTGGGAGCGGGGTGAGATTCACAGCAGCGTGTCTTTATGAAGGACTTGGCGGCGTGGAGGACGCCCGTCAAGACGGCGGAGACGTTTATATTCAGATGCTCTAAATCACTTCCTCTTGATTTAGCAGGATAAACCTATCATCTGAGTTCAAAGTTTATTATTAAAGGGGCACTTTGCCAGTTTTACACAGAAAGGTCAGTTTTCGTGAGGAGAGCGACGCAGCCTGTGAAAACAGTCTTATAATGTCGTCTCTGGTCCTGGATGGAGCTTGCTAATGTTGGGTTCGGACGACACAAGGTCAGGCCAATTATAGCCTGACCGGGCAGACGTAGGCCGTCGGGTCAGGTCGAGAACAACAGTTGGCTTCAGGCTTGACAATCGCTCGTTTTATCCCGTGTAGTGTGTCATCATTGACGACAAATGCCGCTGCACGCCTCGTCACATCCTGACAATAACATTAGCATGTTAGCATGTAATTCCACATCTTCCAAATGTTGACCAATAGGAGCGCAGAAAGCTCAGCTGTAAACAAACAAAAGATGAATGATGTTGTTCAGGTCACCGTTTCTTTCCTTCTTTAACTTTTCTGAACACGACACAGTTTGTTTACACTGTTGTTCAGGGAAAACAACGACGTAAACAAACAAGGCAACATTGATCTCTGGCACTTCCTTCGCGGTGACATCACACACGCCCTGACAGACGAAGGCCAGGCATGATTGGTGAGTAACTAACAGTTTCATTTTTCAGCAAATGACTCTCAGATGTGAGACTGACCTTTAATGCATCACCGAGATGAGTTTTCAAATCTGCGTTATCGTGCAACAATAACGGATCTTTGATTAATGAGTAAATGTGACAAGTTGATAATTTGGGATGAATAAACAATCTTAAACAAGAGTCATGTTCAAACAGACGCTGCTTGTCTGGTAGAAAACTCAATCTAAAAACTTGTATTTGTGTTTCATAGATAATGGGCTACAACATCCAAACCCACCGGCCTGGACCTTTATGTTAACTGTGTCATCCATCATGGACAAATGAGTAACCTCATTTGTTTAATATTCAGGCAGTGTAAAGAGCAGAGGATAAAATTTCTTCCCTAAATGAGGCCTGACTTGGTGAATTAAAGTGAAGCTGCCCAGATTCAGCCTCACTTTCATCAGGATCAGTAGGAGCTCTGTTATGGTAACAGCTGGATTACAATGGCCTATTTCTCTGTGTATATCGTAATGCAAGATGCTTCCCAGCGCAGCTCATCATCAGGAGGAAACGCTGCCACCGGTGAATGTGAGAATATGACCGATAATACCAGAACACATATTTGAAGCAGAAGACATAAACAGTCAGACCTCATCTCCACCCTCCTGCAGCGTGTCACTCAGCCGCCATGTGCGCTCAAACTGAACTGACTGACCTCCTCTATGTGATCTGGCTCTGACCTTCAGAGCATCTGGAAGCGGAAGGATATAATCTTTGAGTTCAGATCTCCAGGGGAAGTTATTACACCGACATGTGAACGAGCCTGGACGTAAATTTAGGACATGAAGACATCGTCAAATCTCCACTTCCTGTCATCACCTGTTAGGTAACCATCAAAATCACAGACAATTGATGGCACCCAGATATTTTTCCTTACACATTATCTTGTTCCATATGTGGTGGAATAGCTTTCATATAATAATGAAAAGATGAACAGACAGAATTCAGTAGCTTAATCTGATATAAACCAAAAGAAAACCAGGCGGTGAAACTTTGATCTTTTGCCCAACTGAGGCCACAACACTTACTGTTTACGCCTCAGTTGCCATGGCCCACTTTTCATTGTGCCGTCACATTTGATGTGGAGGATCTAATTGAAAAAAAAAATCAATCTATTGATCTCTAAGTGTGTTTACAACAAAGTCCTAAAAATAGGCCCAGCACCAGTGTGACATCTGTGTCATGTGTTCTCCGGTGGCATCGATTCGCTCGGGAGACGGCCGAGTGGTAGAGACGCTTCAAACAGGACAACATCAGCAGGACACATCATCAACTCTGGACTCTCTGGGTTTCATTCACAAAAATTTGAAGTTTGAGGAAACTAACTTTTTTTTTTAACTGATCTTAACTGAAAAAGGAAGCTGCTCCGTCACATTTTTTCTTAAAAAAGAAAAATAAAAAATTACATTTCAGGAAACAATCTCACCACCAGGTTCATTTAGTAAATGTTCAGGAGGTTTCCATCATATTCCCTGGTCTTTATCAGCAGATGGAGTTTATATGTAATTGTAGTTCTTGTTCTGTAAGGAGTTCTCAACCATGTTGGTTCAAAAGCTGATTAATGATGTGATCAAAAGCTCAGGAACAGCTACTCAATGGACTGTTTTCTCAACTGCTGTTTCCGTGGTCAAGAATGAACTTCAGTTCTTCACTCAACATGGATGAAAAGTCCTGAAAGTGCTGAGAAAAATTTGCAATCCAAACTCATCTGCTGAGGAAGATCATGTGATACGACTGAAAGCTCCAGACCAGCCACTGCATGAACCTCGTGGTGATGCTGTTCAACTGCTATTTCCAATATCAAGAATTAAGTTTTGAAACAATGCAGACTAACTTTATATGCTGTAGATGCATAATTTTTGCCTTGTATAACGAACTTATTAAATCGTGTATATAATAATACTAATTAATTTAACACAAGGCACTGCAATGTTACTGAGTTCATTTGTCTCGAAGGTGGGGTTTGATATGAAGTAATCCAGGAACCAGTTTCCTGTCCCATGGAGGTCCACAGCAGCTGGAGCTGACTGATACAGCCCGGCTCTCCCACCAGGAAACCCCCGGCGAACGAGGAACTCCCAAACAATTAGCAGGACACCACTGTTTGCCTCATTAAGGGCCAAAACGCGTCAACGTGATCCGGCCTGCAATAACACAATATACAGAGGAACCGATCAGGCGGCGAGATATTCCACGAGCTCTCTGAACACTGGGAATAAATCAGCAGAGGGACCGGAGCTGAAACAATGAGAGAGAAAAGGGCCGGGGGGCAGAAAACACCACAAACCTCCCCCCGTTTACTGCCACGTCAAGTCAGGCCACAAGCCACGAGATGTTCTTGGCCCACATAATGAGGCTCCTACTGGGTTACAGCAAGCCGGTCCCACAGAGCGGTTCTGTAGTTCACCGCAGATCCGGCCAGTTTCTGTTTGAAGCCAGGTATTATTTAAAAAGAAAACGTCGGGACAATAGAATAACAGACGGAGAGAAGACGTCAGCAAATTATTCCCACAATGACAATGTTCTTTCATCCAGCGAGTAACCAGAAAAACCTCAGTACGGTTAAACAATATATTTCAGTCGCTGACATTGTCACATACATATATACACCTACAAAGTGTACACAAGCACACAGTCATGCTTCTACACAGTCATGAACGATGAACACACACACTGAGTTTAAAAACCTGCCTCAGCACATCTGTCGCATTGTAAAACTCTTTATCTATATTAAACTCTATGGTTTTTAGTTTTAAACTGCATTATGCTGTAAAGTGTTTCTAATATTTATACTTGTCCATATATTATAATCAGGTGGACAAAATACTAGAAACACTCATCTATGACTTTTAATTCAGTCCCCACCACAAAGTCAACACAGCAACACCTGAAGTAGGAAAGTCAAAGGAAAGTGGTCTCTGAACTTTCAAAATAAGGTTGTTTTTTAAATTGCAGGTTTGTGCAATGCATCACATCATACTGGTGTTTTTTTCCTTTTCTGGCCACTGATTATATTTGAGAATTCATCAATAAGTGTAACTGGCAGCAGGTGATCCATAGCAGATGTGGATGTTGATGAATATTTGTTAAACTCACGATATTTGTTCTTAAAAGTACAGTTCAAGGCATAAATTAATAAAAAGAATAGCTGATCATTCTTGAACCATAAATGTGGCGACATGTGTAAAGTGACGTGTGCAATATGTTGATCAAACTAAATAATGATAAATTAGCTTTTTTTCAAGCTGTGGCTGCAAATAATTTGAGGGAGCAAGCGGGTTTTACTGCATGAAAAGAGACGGATTGAACCAGTCTTCAGTCAGATATTAGTCACAAGTTCACCCTCAAATTCTTTTCCTATGATCATCTGAAGTCTCTGGTCATCAATTGTACTGTTTTGACATCTGACAAGGCCACAACACGCCATAAAAAAGCCTTTCGTAATGCTCTTTGGCTCCGATCTGACTCCAGAATCCACATGTTTTGCTCATGTTACCTCACCACTGACAAAAGTCTTCAGCACACTACTGTGCAGTATAACGTATAGCTTTGGCCCACTCGTCCAGACTCTCTCTCCGAGCCAAAGGGAAGCATGCAAACCTCCAGTCAGCAAGTTTTATGGCATCGTGGCCGGCCTCCATCTCCCTCGGCCTCAGCAGCCACCGACTTTAAACCGTGCACCCTGCAGCCTATAGCGCCGGCTCGGGGCCAGAGAGCGCGATTCAGACTTTCCATGAGCAGACATGTTTGTGACCTCCCGGGGGACGGCGTGAAAAAATGCAGCAGAGGAGGATCCTGATGAAGAGAGAGCTGAACAAACAGGGGGAAAGATATGAGCTCTGATTACGGACAAAAGGGCAGCGAACAAGTTTGGGTTCGAGATCAAAAACGAATGAACGTGATACTTTGATTTAGAAGTTTACTGTGGCTGCTTAACAGGACGAGCGGTTCAACGTTCATGCGTTTAAATGACGACTAATCTAATGTACAGACCATTAAACACACACACACACACAACCCTGTTTTCATTGTGTGCTTGTATTGACAGTCCTCTGCCTAAAAGTCTCAGGTGTCGTCGTTTCAGTTTTAATGAGCGTGGCCAACATGAAATTACAGTAACACCACACCTGAGCGAGGCCATAAAGCAAAACGTCGCATCAAACTCTGCCAAAGGTTTTAATGAAGTGAGAAGCCGCATTAAGTTTGGAATGTTCAGTAAAATTTCCTTCAATTTGCCAGTGAAAACAAGTGTAATTGGAGGCCCAGCCCCTCAGAAATATCCATTATGGTTATGGTGGCGTCCTTTGATTTTGTTTAAACTTTAACTACACCTGGTTTGAGAGTGAAAATCCTCAAGTGGCACGAGCAGCGGTGGCACCACTGAGAGCCTAATTACAAATCAGATCTTTAGCTCTGGCCGGCCCAATGTTCCCGCAGACAGGGTTAACAAGTGTTAATGTATTTACCCAGACTGCTCACAGGAAGTGGCACGGGAACAGTCTGCAGTCTGCGGCCCGACGGCAGAGCCTCGCTCGCCATCGGCAGGAAGCTCGGCCAGACGCTTCGGCGGGGGCCCGGTGAGGGATCAAAGCCCCGCTGCTCCGTCCGCTGATAGCTGCTGGTTAGCGTTTCTTCATCTGCTGCAGCCCTCTCCTCGGCCGGGCTCGCACACAGCCAGGCGCTGCTGCTTTCTGCCCCGAGGAAGATCATTTATCCAATTTATTTCAAATCACCGCAGCTCGCAGCGCACGGCCCTCAAACCTCTGCGGCGAGCGCGGAGGGCCAGAGCAGTGAGATCATAAAGTTTGTGCTCCTAAAACCCAGCTCTCGTGGAGATAAATAAAGGGGGTCACAAAAACTGTATTTATGACATCAGCGAGCTTTAGGCAGGCTCGTCTCGTTCAGGGTTTACAGCCACGCACATAAATCAAACGTTAGACCACCAGGTCTCTTTGATATAATTACCTCGATGAAGAAAGCTGACAGAGCTGGAAAGAAGCACCACAAAAGTGAAAGAATTTGTAAAGAGATAATTAAAAATCAGGTCTTTTATCGGCCTCCATTTATGTATGGTAAGACTGGCAACAGCAGCGTAAACCCTGTCTTCCTATAGAGACCTGAACCTGATGCAAACAGGAACATCATAGTTTTATAATATGGACAAGTTGAGCTAAAGTTGTACTAAAATTAAAACCAATTAAAATGCATGTTTCATTTGATTTTATAACTGAAAAACAAGCTATTTTTCAGTGTTAGAGGTAAAATGTGTTGCAGTGTTTGTCTTATAGAAATTGCAAAAACAAACAAACAAATAAATAAACAAACAAAAATAAAAATAAAAAACTAAATATTTACCTCCATTAAAGCTTGTGTCATTTTTATATTTAGATTTTTCTATAAATAAAACATGATATATAATGATAGACGTATTTCCTTATCTCTAGTCAGAGCGAGGCTAGCTGTTTCCCTTTGTTTCCAGTCTTTATGCTAAGCTAAGCTAACTGGCAGGTTCATATTTGCCACACAGACATGACTGGTATCAATGTTCTCATCTAACTTTCCTCAAGAAAGCAAATAAGTGTTTCCCTCAAAAGGATGAGGAGATTTGCTCCACAACAACGGCTCCAAACTGAGTTTTCGAGCCAAACGTTTCAGCTCCTGGCGAAGTGATCGGTGACTCATATGATATTGATCAGAAGTCCTATCAGCACCTGCAGATATATTATGGTCATTATACGCTGGAGGGAAATAAAAACCTTTTTGTTTAGTTAATTTGGGGGTTGGACGGGTCGTTGGCTTTATAATTTTTTCCATGCGCTGGATTAGACAGTTAAGTATGATTTTGTATAATAATAAAAACATTTTCACTCACCATCATCAAGGTACATCTGGTCCAGCTCCTGTGGTTCCTGTTTGATGCTGACAGCGAGCGTCGGCGGGCTGCCGTCCTCCTGAAGGGAGCCCCGCCCCCTTTCTGGCACCTTGGCGTGCTGCTGAGCTCCCGGGCTGGCGCTGCCGCTGACCGCCGGCGCTGGCGTCATGCAGTGGGCCGGGGAGAAGGGGGCGTCGGTCGGGGTGGAGGGCTGCGAGCTCGGGGAGGAGGAGGAGCTGCTGGGTGGGTAGAGGCTGGGCGGCTGGTAGCGCCCGGGCGTCTCCTGGATGATGGAGACGTGCGGGATCGGGGACTGCTGGCCCGGGTGTTGCACCGCCGGGCCGACAGGGAGGCACTTGGAGAAGGGCGACGGCGACAGGTCGTGCAGTTTGGGGCTGGTGCTCGGAGAGGACGAGGAGGGCAGCGAGGAAGGCTTGGCCGCCAATCTTTGCTGGCTGACGGAGTAAGCCCCGCCCACCACGCACGGCCTGAGGTCAGAGGTCATCATCGGGGTCATGACCTGAGGGGGGAAGTAAGGCTTTGGGTGCAAGGACAGGCCGGTGCTGTGCTGGCCGCAGACCAGAGGGGCGTCGTAGTCGTCATGTGGCTCCGTCTTTATTGTTGGAACTGAAAGAAGAAGGAAAAGCTAAATGAGTAAACACATATCCCGACCTTCCTGCGAGTGTGTGTGAGTGAGTGGGTTTGTGGCTAGGATACCCGCTGCCAAACAAACACTCTCATCAATGAGACTCTGTGTCTGGGCCTGAGCTCTCCCACCCCGCCGAAAATATTCACAAAAGTAGAAAAAAAGCAGGAAAAAAGGGATGAGTCATCAACACGAGAAACATCCAGCTGCTTCTATAATAAAAGCCTGTTTTCTTTGGATCGTGCTCTGGTGCTAATATCCACTAAATGTGTGATATGAAATATGTTGCTGTAACAGCAGCTTCGTACACAGCAGGGTTCAGCAATTTAAAATAAATTACTGCTCTCTCATTGAGACAAAGAGCGAGTTTAACCAAACGTGAAGGCAGGAAAAGACAAAATGGAGGCTCCGGGGTGTTTGAGTTGTGGCGGTCGTACAAGAGAAAAACCGACGCTGGGTTCAAATGAGGCAGGACTTGTTCTCAGTCGCCGGCGTCTTGGCCGCTCGTCCAGATTCCAATGCAAAACATGTTGGACACCACGTTTTAAAATGTGGGCCGTCAATCTCCTGCAGCTCCTGACACGACATCAATCTTATATAACAAGCGTTTCAGTCCAGTTACAAGCGAACGACAGCGCGGCTCTGACCCCGAGCTTCATCGCTGCATCACTGAACTGGATCTCCTCCTCCTCCTCCTTCTCTTCTTCTCTGTGTGTCTTCTGTTTTAGATTATAACGTGAAGCATGTGCTTGAAATTGAAGCTGAAGAGGTAAATTACTTTTCCTTCTCTTCCTCCTCCTGCGAATCTGATTCTGACATTTAAACTCAGACACGTTGTCCATTAAAGTTTTTCGTGATTCCGCTCGCTTTGGGAAACCTCTTGAAAAGATATTTTCGATCTCGCAGGGTGAAGCAGGCGGTTAAATAAAGGGCCAATTACGCTCAAAAGAGTGAAACTGGGACACGTCATGCCCGACTGAAGCCTCCACTGTCAACAACTGTAAAAGAGGAACTGCGACGAGATGGTTTCACCGACCGCAGCACTAAAACAGCTCGAGCGGCCCTATTTCAGGCCTGTTAGGAGGAAGTGTGTCTGCCTGCCTGCCTGCGGAGGAGAGGCCAACGCTCAGGCGCAGAGAGCGGCAGAAGAAGAAGTTCACGTGTTTGTGTTTGCCACAAAAGAGAGCTGGGTTTCCGGAGTGTGAAAATCAGCCGTGTGTGCCATCCCAAAATAAATCTGTTGTTTGTGTGCAGGTTGAGTTAACACCATAGACTGTATAAAATATGGACGTAGTGTCCGTGACGTCACCCATAGGTTTCTGAAGAGCAAAAATGAAGCAAATCGTAGTGCGTAGCCATCTTGGTAGCCTACCTCCGGTTACTCCAAATATGGACAAAGGTGGACCAAGGGTGGAGCTGAGGCGGGTCGAATGAACGCTATTGGCTGAAAAAAGCCGCGTTATTCGAAATAATCAAACTAGCTACGGCTAACCAGCTAGGTTAAATGCTAAATATCGTTGATGGCCGGCTAACTGCACGGCGATCTCTTTCCCAAACTCAGTGACTAGAATTAGCCAGGGTGACGCCCTTTAGACCGTTAGTGGCTAGTTGTCAATCAAAGTGGCGCCACTTAGATTGACAGCTATGAATTGTGCATAATGATGTATGCTGTATATTTTAAACGAACGCCTTATTAAAAAATTCGCCCCCCCCAGAGTTGTCATGGAGTAGAAAAACAGCTTATGAGACTAGAGCCATGTTTTGAACCAGGCTGTAAATATGTTTTTTTTCTGTCGTAAAATCGGACATTTTAACATGGGGCTCAAATGTAATTGACTCCCTTCTGCAGCCTGCTCTAGCGGTTATTCGAGAAACTGCAGCTTTTTTGCACTTCCGCATTGGCTTCATTTTTCAGCGGCGGAGGTTGCCGCTTGGTTAACACCTGCTGCTGCTGCTGCTGCAAAGAAGAAGAAGAAGAAGAAGAAGACGAAGAAGTGACGTGATTTAAACCTGAAACTGAATGAAAAGTTGAGCCTTTCATCATTTGCCTTCTCCTCCTGGCAGATGTCATTGTTCGCCCGTCTCTCACCCTTCAGGAGACACTGACCAGACGAGCCGTCCCCCCGGCCTCCTCCCTTCCCAACGCTCTCTGCATCCTGAGGACAATGCTCCACTTTCACAGCGGGGCACTCCGTCGCCCACGTACAGGGCCGGGCCAGCTCGCCTGAATCGCAGCTTTGAACCACCCACTGGATTTTCGCTCCAAGCCCGAAGTGCAATTAGCAGCGGTTTCTACATTTCACTTGGTGGGTCAGTGTTTATATTTAGCTTGGCAAAAGGTTCCTCTATTCAAATAACATGCTTTTCCCATGCCCCCCCCACCCCCACCCCTGTGCGTCCAGTCACTGCAGAGTTCACGCAGGTACGGAAAAGAACAGATTTTATAGATTTTTCTTCCTTTTTTTTTTTTTTTTTTTTTTTTACAATGAAGGAATAATAGCGTTGCTTTGTTCCTCCCATGCAAACCACCAGACAAGAGGGAAAACAAACTGTTTGTTCTCGTCTTCAGATGTGAGATGCTGGCAAAAATGTTTCTAATTAGTCTGGGATATGAAAGAGCAGACGCAGAGCGGCGGAGTGCTGCCGGGATGCAGGACAGGCAGAATAAGCAAAGATGTGAGGACGAGGCATTTTCATATGTTGGTGACACATTTGCATGATTTTAGTGTCTGTGGAGGACTCTGGGTTTTCACCACATGTCGGCCAGACACCAAGAGGCTGTTTCATATGTTATTATTCATGATGCTCTGCAGGGATTGGCTGGCAGTCGCAGCACTGCTGACACCACAACATTCACATTCAACATCCAAAGACTATTTATAACCTGATCCAGATCCTGAATCAGTAAAGTCATGAATTACAGTTTTTTTTCCCCAGAAATTTGAAGCAGCAGTTTGAATGGTGCAATTTCACCAAACTGAAGAAAGGAGAAGCAGCTTTTTGCCTCAACAAAATCACATAATGCAATTATTTTTGTCCTCAATCTTTAAAGGTGCAACATGTAAAAAATGGCCACCTTCATTTTGTTTCTGTCAAGTTTGAATGAAGTGAGATTTACGATGAGTTAACAGGACAATTAGCTTGTTTTAGTCTTAAAAGAGAGAAATTTAAAATGAGAAGGTGTGACAATATTTCCTTTCTTTACACTTCATGAGTTTATTTCGTTTACTATGTAGAAGGAGGATGAGCTCGACTATCGCCCCCTGAGGCACAAAGTGGTATTACAATACTTACATTCAAGTTACATATTGCACCTTCAACAGGTTGGTGAGACCTTGGCAGCCACATGTGCCATCAAATGTAAATGTGCATGAGGAGGAGTTTTACCGCTGGCGGGGACGTAGGTGAAGCGCTGGTACTGGCTTCTTTTCCTCTTGCCGTTGCAGACGTAGAAGTTGACGTGGACGGGAGTGGAGAGCCTTTGGTTCCGATAGGGAGGAATCTCGATGAGGAGCGAATTCTGCAACCGAGAAAAACAACTCGAGTGAAGTCAAGTCATGCATCAATATAGTTATAAAGCTTTATTGTAAAATCTTTTTTTGACTAACTTAACTTTCTTAGACTTCCTTATCTAGTTTATCTATTTTTATGTTTTATGATCTGTTTTTAACCCTTTTGGCATCTTCATCTCTTGTGCTCTTTTAATTTATATGGGAGCCAATTAAGTGATATTTTATCTTGTCTTAAATATAAAAAAGCTGATGCATGAGGTGATTCTTGTTTATCACTTTGAAAAGGAAAAAAGGAAAAGACACCTTCTTCTTCTGATAATTAACCACTTATCTTCCTTCATAGACGAGTGAATGAATAAGTCAGAAGCACTTGTGTTTGTCAAATATGGACATTAAATGCACATTAACCCTTGAGATGTTTGTGGCTTAAAACAGAAAAACATTATGCGATCATTGTTTTTAATTCTTTGTCCCATTTTCACTCCTTCCCTTTGAATCCACAGCCTGAAGTTGTGCGTGTGTTTTTCTGGGCGGCGGATAAAAATCTGAAAATCTGGTTGTAATCCCGAACGAGGGAGAGCACAAAAGAGCCCGTGGAGGGAGGTTATAGAGAGAGAGAGGTTGTTTGCACAGTGAATAACTCAGCTGATGTGAATAAATTGAAGTCGGGATTGTCCAGATAGTTTATTTCCCCAGCAGAGCTTCCCGCTGTCTGAGGCGGGAGCGAAGGCCAGGAGCGACCATGGGTTCAGGCTGTGGCCATGTCAGCCCTGTGTGTGTGTGTGAGGTGCTGCTCAGTAGCCAGAGAGGAAGTCATCTGTCTAGAAAACGGTGCTTCGGAGGACGTCTGGCCCTGACATGTACAGGTGAGAGCTGACACACGTTATATTAAATCACTACAGTCGTAAAGTCAAGTGAAGCCAGATGAGGCTTTTCGACTTCTCTTATTCGCCCACGTCTTTTCGTCCTTCGGAGAGTTCGCTGATAAAAAACCCTGGAGACGGTTCACAATTTGCACTGCGTAAACTCTAATTGCGTCCAGGTTGAGCGGGAATATTTGCAGCACTTGCGTCGCCGCTTGTCCAATATGTCAATTCACACATATTGACAAGAAACAGGCTTAATTTTTAATGCAACACACGCACGAGCGACATCATTCACCTACTTCTGAAAGCTTTATGTGCACATGTGCTGCTGTAAATTCATCTCCGCCCACTGACGGACGGACGCACCTTCCATTTCTGTGAAACTAACACTGGGATGTTTCTACCTGACAACAATGATTTCTCTCATGTGGAGGAGGAAAAATGGGATAAAGTGAGCATGAAGGAGCGTTTTTGGACGCGTCAGCCCGAGCGCCTCACGACCATTCGTCTGCGTTTATATGAGTAATCTGAAGTATCTAATTGTAAATAATTCATAACATTAAAACTAAATCATGGCTGGTCCGCCTCCCTCTCTGAGAAGGTCAGGTGACGCAGGCGGTGAGGTATTCTGAGTTTGTGGTTTGGTCTGTGTTGTGGTGGAACGGCAGAGGTTAAACCTGGCCAAGGCAGCGTCAGTGTTTAGAATGGGACCAGTCCAGCAGACTGGGCCGAGACGGGAGGGAGGAGGGGGGAGGCCCTTTGTCTATTCAAGCAGACAGATGTGTCCCAGCAGTCACTGTATGTGTGTGTGTGTGTGAGAGAAAGAGTGTATGTTTTGCAATAGGAGGACACTGGGAGCAGGTGCAGCGAATCACATATAGACACCCTCTAATCCCCTCGTCTATCTCCCAGACTCCCACCACTACCTCTCTCTCTCTCTCTCTCTCTCTCTCTCTGTCACAGGCCAAGACAGGACGCACTGCCAAGCACAAACTCCCGCAGGTTGAAGGCTGAACTTTTGAAAACCTTTTCCACACATTTCAAACACGACGCTGCTGTTTCCCCCCCGAGGGTTTCAGCCCAGAAAATCCACAGTCATGTCCCAGTTACACTTCTATCTGTGTGTGTGTGTGTTTCATGTTAAATATGTGTTAGGTTTAAAAGAATCGTAAGACATTTTGGGATGTAATCTGATTTGCTTTCTCGCCAGGAGTCAGATGAGAAGATGTCTGCATAAAGATGAAGTTGCAGCTAATTAGCACAGTTTAGCACAAAGACTGGAAACAGGGGGAAACAATGAGCCTGTATGAAGAAAACTAATCCTGCCTAATTAAAAGCAATGTGTCGTTTGAACTATTCATTTAGATTTAGAAGCTATAGCATGTTAATTAATGAACTTCAGAGCCACTGGTAGGAAGATTTTAAGGAAGATGCCAAAATGTCAAACTGTTCCTTTAAAATAGCTTCACACACAAAAACACCCATTTTTCTATTAAAGCAGTGAATTGTAGCTTTAAATCAACAGCATTTCACTATAAGTCAAAAGCAGCTGTTCAGTTAATCTCAACATGACATGATCCAGATATTCTTTTTTATTTTCACTTCATAAGGTTGTACATCAGTGTTAATTTTTTTAAGATTAGATGGAAAATGAAATTAACCTAATTTCATATTTTCTATCAGAATTTTTAAAAAATTTAAGGAGTGAAGATATAAAGAATAAAAGAGTATAAAGGATGAAAAATGAAAATTATAAAGTTATTAAAGTGGAACATAATTTCTCATTTACTTGCATTGGTATCTGTCCATAAAAAATCTCATTGGGTTGAAAGCAGATAATTCAGAAAATCAGCGGAATAAAGCTAAATATAATATATCTGCGAGTTTGGCTACTGTTGGAGATAAATGAGAAAATAAGTGTTTTTGTTAGTTTGTGAAATGGCCCTTTAAAGTCGAGTGAAATCAAATGCAGATGTGGTGTAAATTTAGAAATCAACAGGCTGAGCTCTGTTCACTCTCAGCCCGCTTGATTTAGACATCAGCTTTCTCAAGACAAGACTGAAAATGTTCTGCCACTTAGTTTGAGATTGAGAACAGCTGCTTTATCCTCAGCGCTTTAATCCTTCAAATGAGAGCGGATTCGTGCCGATAAGAGCGTCTCGTGTGTCACTTACAGACTTCGAAGCGTCTCTATCAACCTTGGCCTCCGTCTCCCAGAGGTGGTGACCATCTGAAAGAGAGAAGAGAAAGAGGGGTTTTTTTTTAAATGACAAATCGGAAAATAATCCACCTACTTGGCTCCCAGCAGAAATGAAGAAATGGAACGAGCGTTGTTATTATTATCTGTTACATCAGTGATATATAAAACAGCTAGTCGAGGGTATCGCACACGTCATAGTGTCTGAGCCGCCACTCATGAGCTCATATCCTCAGTCTAACAAACCTGAGAGAGACACAGACACAGACAGAGGAATCTGATGCAATCCTGAAAAAAAAAAAAACCCAGAGTCATACCAAAGAGATGAGCGACATCTTTGGTGGATGAGAGAAACCTTGACTTCATCGCTGTGCGGAATCCCAACATGCTCGAGCAGCTGGTCGGCTCGTTAATACGCGACGGCTGGAAACTGACAACTCGGCTCTCGAAACTCCCCGTGTTCTCATGGGAATCCTTCTGTTATCCCCATATAGTGATTGTTAAACACTATTGGTATTCGCTCTTTTTCTGGTGTTTTCTCCTTAAAGTCGCCACAATAAAGAGGTTTTCCCATCAGGCCGTAAAACGAGGCATCGCATGAGCCGACGGAAAACACGGGGCCTGCTCAGAGAGCCGGTTTGATTTGTCCTTCTGCCCAATGAGGTGCGAGTAAAACTATATTTTTACCTCCTTATTAGACACAGAAGGAAACATGTGATTTCTTTAGACCCCTGACTCATTAACAAGGCCCTAAAAAGACATTAAATGAGTGTGAAAATGAGTGGAAAGGAAAGTGGAGCTTCAAGCAAAAAGGTCAGCTGTGGCCAATCCTTCATGACGAAAATGAGATATGTGTGTTGCTCAACAGGTCGTGAGGTGACGGAGATGGAGGAGGTGCAGCTTCTGTCAACCTGCTCCGTCCTGATCTCACTTTCACTTTCTCTCCCTGCAGGTCACCTGTGGATCGGAGCGTCAGCTGCAGCTCTTTGGGGTCAGATCTCTGAAATCTGTGCACTGTCAATACGCCAACAATCAAATATGAAGCCAGAGTTCTGAATGCATGCAGAGTTTTTGACGGAGTTTGGCCACTTTTCCAATGCACCTGCTCATAATTAGCTTATGCTATAGGGACACAGTTATGGTCTTGGCATCCTAATTGTTTGGCAGGATTTTCTGCAGACCTCTGTGTCTGAGTATTTCAAGCAGCACCTGGAGACGGAGGATTCAAAATATGATTTCCCCACATAGTTAAATATGCTTCAGATTATTCAGACACTTATCTATAACAACTTGAGCCATGTCTGGACCAGTGAGTCCAATTGGAGCCATAGACTGTATAAAATATGGACGTAGTGTCCGTGACGTCACCCATAGGTTTCTGAAGAGCAAAAATG
>JBBMOC010000005.1:14389270-14470223 GCA_037975185.1 Centropyge bicolor | reverse complement strand
CACACACACACACACACACAGGCAACACATGCTGCATTTGTGATCCATTCCTCTGCTGAACAGGCAATGGAAACTTCTGCAAATGTAAATCTGCTGGGTTAAAAATACAGCGTATTAATGTGCACCACATGTGGCACTCTGGCAGGATGGAGGATATTTTGACGGAGGGGGGAGGAGAGGAGAGGAGGGAGGGACGAAGGCTGCAGTCCTGGGGTTTCTCCAACAACGGAGAGGGAGACACACACACACACACACACACACACACACAGCTGTACTGAGACGACACAGCACAAACTCCACAACTCCTCTTCTTTTTTTTTTTTTCTTTTTTTTTCTTTTTTTTTACCTTGAGCCTTTTCCACGAACACCACCTTGGAGTCGTGCTGGAAGTTGTGTCCGTCGAGCAGCATCCTCTCCCCCCCGGGGGCGGGACACGTCTCCAGGCTCTGCTTATCCACCAGCGGCAGCTCCTGGGCCGATCTCTGGGCTGAGGGAGGGAGGAGAGAGAGCGGCCTCATCGTTCTGCTAACACACACCCACTCCCCATGCAGACCTGAGCATCCAGACCCAGGCTGAATCACTACCTAGACAGCTTCCACAGAGCTGCCGGGAGAAGCTGTAAACTTCTGCCTCTTCATGTTAGAATTAAGCTGCCTGTTTGCCACAGAGCAGGGAGAGGCTCCGCGCTCTGTTTATTTGTGTCTTCCCCAAATTATGGTGGATGTTTTGTCTCAAATATTTGGTTTGAGAGTATCTTTCCTCTCCCTGTCTTCTCTTACCTTTTGGCTTCTCCTCCTCATTCCTCGCTTGCCTTCGCTTTTTTTTCTGACGTGATATACTCCTCGCCATGAAATACTGGAGTTCTGTCTAAACGCTTGTCCAGGTCTCTCTTGTGAAAGATATCTGTAATTTCACTGCGATTGACCAGAATACATAAATACAGGTTCAATAAATTCAAGGCTTTCTCATATGTGGATCCTCTCTTTGTAATTCGAAGCTCCTGCATTCTGATTTTGATAAAACTCGAGTTCTGCGTCTCTGGAAACCATCAATCTTTCCCACATTTCTCTGTTTCTCTCCCTCTCCGTCTGACCGTCGTTCTGCCTCAGTCACACACAAAGTGAATTTTGGTCAAAAACAATTGCTTTGTGGCAGTCGTTCAGAAACTAACAATGGTCTATTTCAAGGGGCTGAGATCATGGTTTAACTACTGTCTTTCATTTACCTCATAAGACTTAATCTCTATGGCAGCTTTCACTGCCAGAACCACATGAAGTGGTTGATCTGCTTGACTTTATCCTGGTTGACCAGTCAAAGGTCATTTCCAGTGCACAGCAGACTGTCGTTGTAACAGACAAATAGTGTCAAATTAAAATGTAGCTCATAATCACATGCAGCATTTCTGCACCAGTTACTGAGCTGCGTCGACTGATCTTTATCAGATAATCTGATGCTTCTCTGCTGATTAAATGATTAATTGTTTAGTCTCTGAACTTTCAGAAACGAGTGAAAATAGTCCAACAATCCAAGGGGACGTCATCAAATTGTTTGTTTAGTCTGAAAAACAATATTTAATTTACGATGACAAAAGAACGGAGACAAGCAGAAAATCCTCACTTTGGCTGTTTAATAAATGGCTTTAGGGATGAGTTGATTATCAAAGTTTGTGCCTATTGATCAGCTGATTAATCCAGTGTTGTTTTTGTCTTGTGATCTTTTTAAATGTGGCCCTTGTCACATGTGTCATATGTGTCCCATGAGTTTTAAACAGTTTCACCAAAGATTGTGTTATTTTCTCCTTCTAAACTGAGATTGCTTGATTCGAGTCAATATTAAAATCGACCTGATGATGGCGCTGAAGTAAAGTCAGGAGGTCATGAAAAACCAGTCAGAATTCATCCTAAGGGGAACATGAACGTCTGTACCAAACTAAGCCTGGATAGAAAAATAAAGATTAGAAAAAAATATGTCATTTTCTGTAGCAGATGTTTTTAGTTTTTACGTATGAATAATCTTTTTCATATTTCATTTGCATATTTTCTGACCCCTTCAACAGGTCCTGACAGCCATGTTGGTTTTCAGTGAGTGGACTAATATGACCATTTAAGCAGATGAGAAGATGAACTCACAGCACTCGATGGGGTTGGACGCGGCCTGCAGAGACACCGTCCTCCCCGTGGCCTGGTTGATGTGAACTCGGAAAACCATCCGCACGCGCGTGTTCTTGCGCCCGATGTCGGTCTCCCCCTTCCTCAGCTCGATGTCCGAGTTACGTAGCTTCAAGATCCCAGCGCAGTCGATTCTGGAGACACAAGGTGAAGAGTTTGAGTCTGTCCAGAAGACAAATCACCGCGTGCACCGACGACACGCTGTATATACTCTCACAGTTAATCAGCCTGTGATTTATGCAGCACAGCAGCCAAATCAAAAGTGATTTTCACTCTGGGCTCCATCAACACGGTCCTGAAGGAGGCGGCAGTCGTGTCAACAGAAGATTAACACCACCAGCCCCCAACAGTGCTTTTACACCTCAGTGCACCCACTCCTGGGTAAAACTCAATCTCAATACTAACAAATGCTGGAAAGGTTTTATTTCACATGATCCACAAGAGATGGTTCCTGAAATACTTTTTCCCTTCCACACGACTCACAACCAAGAATTGGCTGTAACGATTTCTTTTTACAGCGTCAAACTCTTCATCACACACTCAATAAAAGCCCCCTCCTCCTCTTCCTCCCTCCTCTATGCCTGCACTGCACTCGTCTAACTTTTTCTCCGAGCAGTTTCTGGCATTTCCATCGCCGTGCTACTTGATGCCGCATTCCTCAAAGCCTAGTTAATGTCAACTTTTACACACATTTGAAACACTCCCTGACATTCTTCTCGCCAGACACCGGGGTCTGCCTCGCTGGCGAAGTCATCAGGTGTTGATGCTGAGGACCCCAGCTGTTCGGCCCACCGCCTACACAGGCAAGCTGAGCGTTAAACCACAGACTGAGGCGTCGGTTCAGCGCCTGAGAAAAAGTTTTGGAAAGAAAGATCAATCCAAGCGGCAACCTCCGGCGCTGAAAAATGAAGCCAATGCGGAAGTGCAAAAAAGCTGCAGTTCCTCGAATAACCACTAGAGCAGGCTGCAGAAGGGAGTCAATTACATTTGAGCCCCATGTTAAAATGTCCGATTTTACGACAGAAAAAAACATATTTACAGCCTGGTTCAAAACGTGGCTCTAGTCTCATAAGCTGTTTTTCTACTCCATGACAACTCTGGGGGGGGGCGAATTTTTTTTATAAGGCGTTCGTTTAAAATATACAGCATACATCATTGTGCACAATACATAGCTGTCAATCTAAGTGGCGCCACTTTGATTGACAACTAGCCACTGACGGTCTAAAGGGCGTCACCCCGGCTAATTCTAGTCACCGAGTTTGGGAAAGAGATGGTCGTGGGGTTAGCCGGCTAGCAACAATATTTAGCATTTAACCTAGCTGGTTAGCCGTAGCTAGTTTGATTATTTCGAATAAAGCGGCTTTTTTCAGCCAATAGCGTTCATTCGACCCGCCTCAGCTCCGCCCTCACTCCACCTCTTTGTCCATATTTGGAGTAACCGGAGGTAGGCTACCAAGATGGCTGCGCACTACGATTTGCTTCATTTTTGCTCTTCAGAAACCTATGGGTGACGTCACGGACACTACGTCCATATTTTATACAGTCTATGGATCAATCCCAAGAAGAGGGGCAGTGATTCCTTTCATGTTATCATTTAATTTATTAGGAGTTGATTAGAGTCATACCAAGTTGGGCAACAGCTTTATATTGGCTAAAAAAATGCTGATGTTGATTAATGATTTAATTTAACACATGCCCCCTTAAAGCATATGAATATCTGCTTCAGAAGTACAATAACGCCTGTATTGTACACCACCTAATAAAACATCTACTGCATGTGTCACGCTGGAGTACATGTCAAAACGAATTAATCTCCCGCAAATCCCCGGCCTCCACTGTAAGCACCGCGAGGCGTGTCGTCCATGAGAAAAGAGAAACCGTACCCCGAGGTGAAGTCGTTGTATAAGGGGAGCTTATGTGTTACATCCATTAAAAGGCAGAGAAAGTGCTGATGTTAGCAGGCTGCTACTGCCTGCAGCTCCCACTCCAAGCCCAGGTCCCTGTTAGAGCTTCCCCAGTAATCTGATCTGTGAGGCTTATAAAATGTGTACAGACGGCAACACTTTCACAAGGCAAACACACACGGACACACATCCATGGACACACACTCACACACACACACACCGCTACCGGGAACTAACCTCATATCTACTCTTAGATTCTGAGGAAAAGTGATGATCTAACCTGTTTTGATTGAGCAGAAGGAGCCTTCAGTTGAAGTAAACCCAAAATGGATTTAGAGATTTTCATGTGATGACACACTGCTTTGCAGAGTAGATGGTGTAAACTGGGTGTCATGGACAGAGCATCACATGTTCACTCTATCACGGCAGGAGTTGTTTTTTAAGTGTCAAGCCGGTTTAGACAAGTCCAAGTCGAGTCTCTGTTAACCAAGTTATGACTTGGTAAGTAAGAAAGCAGCTTTGACAGAAAGGTGAGAGGTCAGTCTTCACATGTGACTAACTGCTGATGGAGACTTATGACTTTACTGGGAGTTTCCAAAAACTCAATGTGGGACTTGGGACTGGGTCTAGGACTTGACTTGGACTTTTAATGACACCAAACTTAACGTGGACTTGAAGCTTCACTCTGACTTGAGACTTGACTTGGACTTGAGCCCTTAAAGACTTGAATATAACTCTAGAAGTCTAAAAAAGGTTCACTTTTATCAACTGTAGATACTTTTAACTAACACATCTTGAACTTTTGCAAAAGATCCAAGTCTCAAGTCATTTCAGTCCATGTTGACTCTTGAATGAATCAAGACTTGACGTCCAAGACGAGTCTTAAATTACTTGAGGCTTGCCTTTGATTTCCCCCAGAAGATTTAGACAAAACTCCAGATGGTGAAAAGTTTCATGTTCACCAGATCTAGCCCAGTTTTAATTCGCCGTAGACGTATTCTCATGTACACAGCACCAGATCAGACCTCAGTGGCCGACACTCACATGGCCCGCATGTTGTTCTCTGGCAGCAGTGGGATCTCCAGGACCTTGGTGTTGTTGTGCAGGGCCTCGTGGCTCGGGGTGGACACCGTCTTCCCGGTGATGCGGTGGACCTGGTAGAAGGCGTGGGGCCTCAGCAGCCTGTCATCAGCTGTGCCGATGAACAGCTGCAGGGTCAGAGGCTCGCTCTCCATGTAGCCGTGGAGCTACGAGGGGACACAGACAGAAAAGATACAGTCATGGTTAAAACCTCATGTCCTTTCCGAGAAAAGGAAAAAAAGAAAAAGCATCCACGTGCCGTTTAAACAAACCCAGGTCTTTGAGAGGTCAGACTCTCAGCAGGATGCTTTTCAAACAAAGTGCCCATTTAGCCTCTTGTAATCACCCTTTTCATCTTCTTTAATTTACGACCGACGGCCTGCATACGCTTCCTCCATCAGTCCATGTCAGGCCTGCCAACATGTTGATCCCACAGTAGCTGGCTCTCAGGGGCAGCCGCTGCCAGAGGGAGGTTAAACCACCTACAGCGAGCAGTGTTGTGATTTGCGAGCGCCGCTTTGCCCTGTGACAAGACTGAGCTCGTGTTTCAGAGAAGTCAAGGTCACGTCAATCCCACCGAGCTCGAGCCAATCAGGGTCAAGACAAACTCTCAGAAGCGACCCCGCTCCGATCGTTATCAGTAAAACGATCCAGCACGACGGAGCTGGAATCGGCACAGAAGTGCTTCTCACCGCGGCTTCAGGACTTCTAAAGCTCTCCCAGACCTCCATAGGTGTTGCTTGACAGGCGGCCTCCTGCCAGGATGACCTCAACCACCCAAACTGCAGGCATGAAGCCCAAAGCCACAGGATGAAACCTGAGAACAGCGGCTACTACTGACACACTGTCTGAGTTATGTATGTTATCCATACAGTGAGGCGGGGGAGGGGTCACAGCCAAATACCTGGCATTACAACACAATGCATCTAATAAGAAATAACAGGGGTCCCAATATGGGCATGTAGTAAATAATATAGTGTAAATATAATGTTCATATTTAATGTTTGAGAGGTTAAATCAATGTTAAATTCAATCTATAGCTTTCCTCCTCTGAAAGCATTCGTAACAGTCTCATATCATTCTCGTTGGATAACAGTGAAAATCAAATATGTGAACAAAAATATGTTTTTACTGAAGAGGTGAGCACAATAAATATGTAGTTTTTATTCTTTCAGCACATTCCAACTTATATTAATAACTACATTTTTCAGAAATGTGTTTCAGTTTTAAATTTCAAGTTACGGCATTTTTCCAAATCCCTCAAATTTTCAGCCAAAGTATCACAACTGGACGTGTTTGGCTAAAATCTTTCCGTCCTTTTCATTAAAATTGAGCAATCTTGCTGCTCTTGAAACGCCGCCAACGATCAGGTCTGAGTTGGAGGAGCTGGTGTTGCAGTAGAGTAATACAACTGTTCCATCTATGAGGAGTTAGAGCTTAACGAACAGACTCTGTCCAGGTGTTACAGAGGCAGCTCATTACAGGCCGCTGTGTGAGATTATCAGCTGAAACGACCGGCGGGGAAACGTTGAAACGAAGAGCAGAGTTTTCACTTACATAAGAGGAGCGCCGGAGGCGAGGAGTGCCCACAGCGAGAGTGAAAGGATCAGAGCGGGGAGGCACAACATGTGATTTGGAGGAGGATCCCTGTCAGGGTTAAGAGCCTGCAAAAGCCCTGTATATTTGTGTAAGGAAATGGGTTGCTGCCTAGCAATGCTGTTTATTTAGGCAGCAGGAAGGAGAGTGATGAAGTGAGGTAGCCCACTCACAAGGTCACTCTCAGACTGTAATTACTAGCAGATCGCTGATTATCTGCTTTGAGTTATTATCAGCATCCAATCGAGGGAGGAATAATCGAACTCGATCACGTCGACCCATTTCAGCTGTTTCTGATTCAACCGTGTTTTCACAGTTTGTGCTCACGTCTGCATTATCATGTATCATCTGGAGACGTGGAATTATCTAAGTGGCAGTGTCGAGATGAGGAAACCTTCCCTCTTTGAATGTGTTTTATAAAAGCAGCTGCAGCAGGCAACAGTTTTGATTTGTCGATGCAATTAAATCCCAGCGATCCCGCTTCATGTAAACCCTGCGCTCCTCCACCCTGGCAGCCTGACACTGGCAGAGCACCACCCCTCCCTGCTCATATTATCACCCACAAGAGGAATGCAGAGACTCCGGCTGCTCGGAGGGAGAGGAGAAGAGGCTGAGGACGGCCGGGGCTCCCTCTCCATTCCTACCACTGAGGGCCCCCCCCCAGCTGTGAACTCACACACAAACACACACGTGTGGTTTTGTCATCCTGTCACGCTTTTTCACTTCACATGACATTTGTTAAATTCACTTTGTTTGGAAACAGAACGAGCCGAGGCCGAGAAAAGGCTCCAAGATAATAAGAATGCAGAGCAGCTCTCCGGGGGTGTTTCTGAAGCAACAGGCAGCTGATGAAATCTGACTTGAGAGAGAGAGAAAAGACCTCACAGTCTTGAACAGGGGGTATTTCCTCTCCACCAGAGTACAGCAGCAAACCCCTGAGCATGAAGTGCGGTGAGGACTGCACACAGCACTTCACAGGCCTCCGTCTGCTGCTGGTGTCAGGGCGGATGTGGTTGAGGCAGGCAGCGGCGATGGCATTGAAAAAAGAACAGAAAATAGCTGGCTTAGCTGCTGGATGCTGGACGCAGAGAGAGAGAGAGAGAGCGTACCACACAGAGCAGGAGCGTCCAGAATAAACCCAGCGAAGTCTGGGCAGGGTCTGAGGCAGAGGAGTGACGGGACGAGCCGCAGAGGCTTCGTCAGCTGGCGTCCGCGGCACAGGCCTGCGGGGCCGCGTGTAACATGTAATCAGGAAGTCACAGAGCTCGGGGGGCTGCCTCTCTCTGAGGCTCCCTCCAACATCTCCATCAGGAGCTGCCAGAAACGTGTGTGGTTGAGCCGCCGCCGCCTCCGCAGGACGCAGCGCGCGATGATGTCAGCCGTACACACGGGAACTTTCCTAAACAAAGGAAAGTCTGTGTGGTTGGGTGGTAGCTGGCGGAAAAGTAGGGGGGAGGTTTGGGTTTGGGTTTAAAGAGAACACACACTCTCTTTTTCAGCCGGGGTGAACCCAGACCCCTGTCATTAAATCATTAGCACCTTCCCATGGACAAATGCGCGTCTTGGCCAGATGTGAAGCTGATGTTGCGACTCATTGGATGTTTGTGTGTCCAAATATCTTATTCAGCTAATGAATAAGTATAAGTAATAATAATATATAAGTATAATAAGTATAATATACAACTTTAAAGCACTTTGAATAGAGGCAACACAATCATTCTGTGAGGTAAAACTCTGTGTGCCCACTCCATTCTACATAATAATAATGCACAGTTTGTACTATATATATACTTTTATATACTCATTACCACAGTATTCTGTTTTTGTTCATTTAGTTGTGTTCATTGAGTAAATTATTAAAGCTCTTCCTGGAGCTGTCTCACCCTGGCTGGGACAATATTATCAACCAGTTTTAATCACTTATTTAATATTGTTTTAGTCTTATAGAAAAAGTGTTGCATTACATCGTTTGTCCACTAGAGAGAGCTGACAAGTTTTTTTTTTCAAATTTAAAAAACTGTCGTGCTCATTATTTTTCTTCCTCAAAGGTCTTTCATAACAAATTTAAGCGACCCTTTTCAAAAACGTTTATGTTGGAATCAGCCAACGTTTGTTATCTGATTATTTATTCAACAATATAATTATATAAAAACAAACATTGGTATTGGCCTCAAAACTTTCTGATCTCTCGGGTATTAAGGCTGAATAAATAAACTTTTGGCCACAGAAAAGGACAAGCTAAACACACACATGTTATCAGATTATGATATAGTGAACATATGGGAAAGAGTTGCTTATTTGCATCAGAGGAACATTAGCATAAATTGGTTCATGTTATAATACAGTACTGTCTCTCTTTTAGCTTTGTTTTGGTCTCTACCGGCTCCTGAGGGAAATGTCTGCCTGCGTCCAACAGGTAGAGCACTTGTTTAGTCTATTCACTACACTTCATTTAGTCACTTTTCTAATGTGACCTGCTCCACTCAGAATCAGCTCAGAGCCAGTTTTCAGTATGGAACTGGGTCACGGTCTGTTTGCCCTAAAAACGGCTGCTTAGCAATACATTACCACTCAAACTAAAGAGTACGATTAAACGACAGAGAGACGTTTTATCGAAACTGAAAGGCCAACACAGAAAACTCTGCCCCATATGTGACGAATGTCTGGCGAGCTTGTCCACTTATTGTAATGTATTAAAAGACGTCAAAAGCTATTAATTAAAGTGACAGAGCGGCTCGGCGCTCACTTCGCCCGCCTGCTCGCTGCAGACCCTTTATTTATTCAGAGACTGAGGTCAGCGCTGGGGAGGAATGGTGGGGGGACCAGATGGGTTCAAACCAAAACATATCTGCAGTTGTCCACATTTTTTTTTCTTCAGACTCGACCACCAGAGCTACTGTGGTTAAAGCTCATGACTAAGCTCTTACTGGCCATGCTACATCACTTTGTAAGCGTCTGTGCTGCACTGGACGACGCAATGGAAAAGTCTGAGTCACCCTCGTCTGGACAGGAACTGACTGAGTGGACCGCTCTGTCTAATAGCATACCTATGGAATTCCATTCAGAAATGTGACATCTTTGAAAAACATAACGGCCAGACAGTGAAACACACAATCTATTTTAACACAAGAGGTAGAAAAACAGGGAGGGAGAGTGTGGAGGCGAGGAGTGACGAGGTAAGAGGCAGCAGCGAGAATGAGCCTAATGGCTGAACCGTGTGTCGGCCTAATCATCACAGGAAACCAAACAGTCCAGCTCAGTGGTTCTCAACATGTGGTTTGGGCCCCTGAGGTGGTCGTGACATAAATCTTGTGAAATACTGGATTGTTTTACTTCTAAAAATATTCATGACACAGATTAGAGAAGGGAAAGTGAGGCTTTGCTTTGAGTGCTTACAGCTTGTACAAATATGCAACCTGTGTCTTTGAAGGCAAAAAAGTGAGGAAGCGCTTGTTTAGCAGACCTGAACGACCGGGTGTCCTCCTGCCAGGGCCTTCACCGCCCCCCGGCTGCCCTCCGTCTCATAGTGGGCTCGGTGGTGGGACTTGGGCTGCACGTCGATCTGCAGGCTGTACGGCCCCGAGCTGGACGGCAGCTGCCAGTCCAGAGCCGGCAGGGACGGGCTGTGGGGGCGAAAACAAGTCTGACGTGTCAACATAACCAGGAGGGAGGACGGCTTATTTTAGAGGCACTTATCAAGGCAGAATGTGCAGAATGTGAACACTGATATGTCAGACCTTGTGAAAAAGCTGTGAGGAAATTACAAATATGTGTAAACTCACTTCGCGTCCACGCAGCTTAAAATGATTGATCAGCTGCCAAAACTACTCAAACATTTCTGAATTCATTTGCAGCTTTAAGCTTAAATAAATCTGCAACAGACAAGAAGCTATTTCCCTCAAGCTTCTTTTTCAGGTTTGAACAGACTCAGATCTTCAGCTGTAACTCACACTGTCATTCCTTACCTGACGTATTGCTTTGGCTTAGACCAGGAGTACGGGTGCTGCGGCACATCCAGGAACCCGCCGCAGTAGCCCTCCTTCTTCAGCGGCAGGCGGTTTGAAGGGTGCTCGTCCAGGCAGAGCTCCCCTGGACTCAGATCCTCACCTCCGGGCTCCACCTTCAGGCTGACCGTGGGGTTGTGCTCCTGGCTGGTTTTCCGGGCCTTCATGGGGATTCCCTCCCCGAGGTCAACCACTCCGTCTGTGGTGAGGGCGTTGATGGCTGCCAGGATGGCTGAGTTGGTGTACTGGTTGGTGTTTGGCAGCCAGGTCTCCTCGGTGACGCTGAGGCGAGGCGAGGTCTGCGGGGACGGCCCGGGGGAGTGGTTGGGCGAGTACGGGAAGTGCTTGTGCGACGCCCCACTTCCATTGAAGCTGTACTTCCGCTTCGCGCCACAAGGGGAGTTGGGCCTGGAGCCACGCTGACCGATCCAGTTGTCGTCCGTCACGCTCGTGCGGGGGGAGGTGGAGGGGGAGTGGCGAGGGGAGCCGCCAGAGGTGCAGCCATCACCTGGAAGGGCGAGGGTGGAGCCCTTCGGGGACACGGAGGGCGACTGCCAGGGCGAGTTCTGGGGCGAGTTGTCGTAGTTGTAGGAGAAGCCTGATTCGTAGGAGGAGGCGTCGGAGTGGCAGCTGCGGGACGAGACGCTGCTGGCCGGACTCAGGCAGCTGGGGTCACGGTAGCCATCTGCATTGGGGAGGGTCAGTGTCACGATGGAGTTGACTCGCTTGGCTACAGGGAGGTTGCTCTCCTCCACCTCGTCCTCAGGAAACTGACCGTAGGCCGTGATCTCGATTCGAGGGCTCTCCAGGGTCGGGGCCCCGTTCGGCCGGACGCTGGAGGACGAGTAGTAGCCGGCCGCTCTCATGTCGTCCTGGGTGTCGTAGCTGTGAGGCTCGCTGACCGAGACAGATATGGTGGGGCTGGACTGGAGGCTGTGGTACTGGGAGGGAGGACACGGGTTGCCCAGTGGGAGGGAGAGACTGACATTTGGCGTGTAGCCATATGCATCTGGAAAGCAAACAGATTGAGTTTGCATGATAATCAAACACACATTCACTGGCTGCCTTACTCAGAGGGAGACAGCTGCCAAGTGGAGTCTTAAGAGAGCTGTTGCCTATAATGGCAAAAGAACAGCTTGCCTACCAGATTTGGCTCTGGATATTTCCTGATGCAGAAGGTACATAAGTTAAAACTAAATGCCTTGTCTGACGGGGATTCCCAAACACACCGAGGCCGGTCGCACAAAGCATCTCTGAATGGCTCGATTTATACAAAGCAAAGGTGAGAAACACGACTAAAGGAGCCAAAAATAACTCCAGTCCAAAAATAACCAAAGGCTACACCAGGTGGTTTTTTTCCACTTCACATTGCCAGATTTGTGCCACTTAATGCACATGCTGCAGCCCATAAACCACAACATTATGAAAACACACAGTGATGCTTTTGTTGGCCAGTTTCATGTTCCAGCAGCCATCGAAAATAAACACAGGAGGGACCTGATTGGTTTATTTGTGTGCCGTAAAGGTGCACGCTGTACCCGGCCTGGGGAAGCTCGTGGGCCTGTGCCAACGCTCCCGCTGGGTCACATGAAACTCTGCCTGTCGGTGGCGACAGCTGAGGTCACAACCAGGGGGCAGAGGATGGAGGTGAGGGGGGGCATGGGAACGGGAGTTGTGGTTGTATGGTGCATGAGGCTGGGTGAGCGTGGCCACAGTGGAGCGCATTGATACGGATGGAGGCGGCTGCTGCAGACAGACAGATGCAGTCAGACAGTCACCGCAGCTCCAGTCTGCTGTAAATTAAAGAGAATTAGGGGCCCCACCATAAAGACTATGACATCAGTGCTGCACCATATGACTCCTTGTAATAAAAGAAAATGATGCTTACATTTAATGCTGCTTGCGGTGTGTGACACAGTAGCACTGAAATGTTTGTTTTCTATAATTAGGCTGCTGTGAATTAGCTGACATCCTGACAGGTAGCCCCAGGGGCCCAGTGCTGGCATCTGGATCAGCCACAATCTTACCCACAATGCAATGTCAGTCATTAGCACAGGTTCAATTCTGACTATTTTTGGGAGCACTTTTAAGTCATTAGAGGCTCACAGGAGCAAAGCCACGCCCACAGCCCAAAGCATCAGGGAGGGGCTCCACAATATCTCTGCTTTAATACTGTGACTGAAAACAGACATTCAACATGGTGGAAAGAGCCAAAACTCTAATTCAATATAATATCACGGCTTATTTTATTGCATCTTGGTTTAAAGTGATGAAAACATAGATTAAAAGTTGCACACATTAAAGGCTTCACTGCTCTGTGGTGACAGGAGGAAAAGCAGGAAAAGACTTCTGTATAATAAATAACAGTCAAAACTTATATATAACATATATATATATAACATACATAACATACAGTGATAAGTCAAACTCACCCTCTTCAGCTGATTTCATTTTGTTTTTGCGCACAGAGAAAAGTCTGAGATCAAACAGCTGCAGTTTGGAGACACTCTGTATCCATATAGCGGAGTTTTTATAGTCCCCAGCTGCTGATCTGGATTCTCTGTCGCTTTACCAGACCGGGAGAATGAGGAAAAACTCAGGCAAGAATAAAGGCTTGGTAGAAAAACAGCTGTTGGTGCCTTAAAAATGACAAAAAGTCGCTTTCAAGATGGAAAAAAAAATCTGAGAGCGAGAAATCAAACCGTGCGTAAAAAGACCATGATGTGTCGGTGCTCTCCTGGAAAAAGGCAGTTGTGGTCTCAGTGCTGAGGGGTCGGACTCCTGGTCGAGGGGATCCTGGATCTGCTGGCTCTCTGTGACGCACTGCTCGGGCTCACACGCCGCCTCTGCGCTTTTAAAGCCGGGGATCACCCCGGCGGAGACGCGCCGCCCCTGCGCGCTCTGACGCATCCAGCCGGCCGACCACCGCGGAGCCTCCCTCCCTCCCTCCCTCCCACCGGGGCTTCCACTCACATGGGGAGGCCAATTAGTGAAGCTGGCAGAGAGGCCCGGAGGCTCTGAGATGAGCAGAATAAACCGCAGCCATGCGAACCTCCGGTGATTGGAGAAGAGCTTTGGAGAGCTGCGCGTAAAAGTGCGTGATTTGTTAGGTGACAGATGTTAAATGAAAACTACTGAACGTCCCCATCATCCACGACTGACTTCATGAGCATGAGCATTAATCTGCAGTTTCCACCCACTTTATCTGTTCCCCTTGGCATCATTTACAAAGCAGTCATCAGTGCGCACGGACTCTCCAAATCAAGATTGATGTGCAGACTAATCCTCAGGAGCATTTTACATTAAACTCCTGTCATTTTGGCCCTGGAAGAGTCATCCATCACCGAGCCGCTGCAGCCGATGCTCGGTGAAGGGCTGCAGGTTTGTCAGGCCAGCAGCTGGAGCAGCAGCAGATATGAGGCCAGGTGAGCTGAGGCCAACATGCCACAACATATAGATCACACAGAGACCTGCTGTATATAAAACATTAAAGCTGCCTCAGATGTTGCACAGGGCGTCTCATGGGGTTTTGAAGTTATTGCAAAGGCAAATAATTGCTTTTCCACTTCCTCCTGACAGACGGCATGTCTGCGGGGCACAAAACACATAATTATCCATACTTGCATAGAAGTACTATATAAAAATCAGCTCTTATACCCAGTCATTTGACACGCTGAACTGAGAGCCTTCTTAGAGTTTTTCAGAGGCCGCCCTCTGCGGTCGTCACATGCTTACTCGGCCTCTCTCTCCTCGGTGCATCCAGGCCCATGCAGCCAGGCTTGTTGCTATCTTTGGCAGGTCTGGACCTTTCAGCAGCTGGCAGCACACCCGTGGTTTCTGTGATGACAATGGTCACATGGTGGCTCGCTGAGAGTCTGTCCATCCCTGGAGGTGGAGAGCTGCATTACTGCACCACCTTATCAGCCGGGAACAGTCGGAGGAGTTTGGTATTGGAGTGTCAAACCGCAGCCACTCTGAGCCAGAGGGTGTTAGGAAGTGTCTCCATTCAAAGGTCATAACTTTGCGTTGTCTTCTAACTCGTGCACCAGATTTCATGGCAAACAGTCTAATAGTTATGCAAACATTTGTGCTTAAAAAACACAAATTTCTCACGGTGGCGCTGGAAGAAAGGTCAGAGGAAGTCAGCAGGATTTATCCCCTGGGTGCTGGAGATATCTGAGCAAACAAATCCAACAGTTGTTCAGTCTGGACCGAAGAAGTGAACCAGCTGACTGACATTCCCAGAGTCGCAACACTGGTGTGATAAATCTGTTCCAAAACAATCTGCATGTACCGAGTTGTGCATTTAATTGGACAAAAGTCGCTGTCTAGGCTTGTTTAATTGTTTGAAGTGTCTGTTTTAACCTACAGGCACAGTTTGATCTCTCTCATTGGTTTGGTCAAAAAAAGTTCAGTCGCTGTGTAAAACATAAATAAAACAGAATTTTGATGATCCTTTCTGACATGTTTCAAACAAGTCAGGACAGGAGCAACAACAGACTGATCCAAAAACACCTGTTTGGATCCTTCCACAGGTAAACAGGTTGATTGGTAACAGGTGAGAGGATCATGATTGGGTCTGAAAGGTTCATCCTGGAAAGACTCGGTCGTTCACAAGCGAGGATGGAGAGAGGTTCAACACTTTGTCAAACACAGGATTGTATGAAGGAGATTAATACATGAGCTCAGGAAGGCTTCATGAAACTGTAAACACAGTTTGTTTGTGAATGATTGAATTCTGTTTATAGGAAAAACCTGCAAAAGGCCAAGAAACCTAAGAGCTAGTTTTGTAATGTAAGATGTCGATGTGTCTATTTTTTTTCCAAAAGGTGCATCAATTCTTTCACATCGTGCACATTTTCAACCTCTTATTGAGTCTGAAGGTGGAATCGACTTCCTCCAAACCAGCATCTCCAACTGAGTCCTCAAAGTAGGACTCTCTCCTCCTTTTTCCTCTTTCACAAATCAGCTCTTAATCCACATTTGTCTCCATTGTGCAACAGCATGGCATGCGTGCCCCACTTCCACAGTGATATTCCCTCCTGGCCTGCTGGGATCTCAGCTTGGACCAGCTCTCTCTCCAGCACAGTATCCCAGGGAGTGACGGCACTTGTGAAATCCAAGCCCTCTGTTTCATCATGGGGACGTGGCTCGGTGGCTCCCCGGCCATTCCAAGAACCCCACTCCTTTCTTTGACCTCATGGAAATCTCTGGTGGGGGTGTGGGGGTGTGTGGGGGGGGCTGCCACTCCACAGCTATGTGCAACTGAAACATGTGCTGCAGTAAACACTTCCACCCGTCTGCAGTTAATAAATAGCTCTGCTGCTGATTGACTCGCGGACCCTTCTACGTCAGGCCGGCGCTGGGGCTCGTAGTTTTTCCAGCCGGGCCTGGTGCTGGTTAGTGGACACCTTGGTAACAGGCGGCTGCAGACCGGATGGATCCAGAACCACAACTGAAAGAGGAGAACATTCGATAATGAGAAACAAGAGCGACGTCCTGCGTTGATCATGTCGACACGGCAGAGTGAACACACGGCTCACTTTGATATCAACAAGATGCAGATGCCGAGTTTATTTAGTGCTACAGCTGTTTTCATGTCTCCTGGGACGAGTTTAAAGCAAGTGTCAGGGCAGTAGAGACGAGTCCACGTTGAGTCTCAGACTTGTGAACGAGTCTTAGTGGCAAGTCTTTGACAGTAAAGTCCAATAAAGTCGTGACTCACGCGTCTTCACAAGCAACTGAAAGTCTGTCCAGTCTGACTGACTGTTAAAGTTATACTGCATTTTCCTTTCAGGACACTTTTCCAAGTTCCTGTTTTTACATAATTATCTGAGTCTTTCAAGTCTCACATCCTTATATTTTTCAAGCTGAATCAATCAATAATATTATATTAACAATGGATTCACATGTAGTGATGAACTCACAGAAAATGATCAACTCTGTAGCTTTAATGTTTTAGCATCTTTCAGCTTGTTGTTTTGGTTTCATCAAGAACAAAAAACACTTAACACATTTTGCTCAGCACCAAACATCAGACAACATGAAATGTGAGCTGATAAACACTGTGGAGCGTTCAGCAGCTAAAGACACAGATGTTTCCCTCAGGAGTTGGTGCAGAGGAAAACTGAGCTAAAAGAGAAGAGATAATGTTGGAATGATGTTCGTTTAGTTCCCTGAAAAATGACTCCACTGTATGTGTCAATGGGCAACATGTAAAATCAGCATAAATATTGATCACATGTCAATCAAATCAGTTGATGTGAGTTTAAAAAGGAACGGCTGAAAATCAGTGTTTCAGAACCATTTATGTTCGAAAGTTTCAAGTGTATTAGTGCGTTCTGTTAAGTTGCTCTTTAATACACAGACGGGCGTCCACACACAGTATGGAGGGTTGAAGGCAGTGACACACAGGGCAACTGTTGGGCAACTGGGCAGCTCAGAGATGTCAGCGTGATCCCACAGGAACATTTTGTGAACCGAGACAAATGAACAGACACTGTGACTTTATTGCTTTTCATTATTGCAAAAGTGCATCTATCAAACTGAAATATTTAAGATGGTTCACACGTGAAAGTATGTTTTTGTGATTACGAGGCCGTCGAGGCTTTAGTCCCTGCATCCAAACAGTGAGAGCTCACAGAGCAGCTCAGCGAGGACAACGCGCTCTACAGAGCTTCCTTTATTGTGCAATCTCTTTGGCTTGACACAATCGCATTGCTAATTTAATCAGACTGTAGATCATCTTGTGTCTGGGAAACATTTAAATACATATTTGACCCCGTGTCTCCCTGTGATCTGCGCTGCCAGCTGCGTTGCCCAACTGCCTTCTCCCAAAGCTCTGCCTTGTGTATCATCGTTTTCAGAGTCCGGGAGGGGGGTGAAGCTTCGGGGGTTTGGGGGTGGTCTCGCTGTCACAAGCCCACACATTTTTGTCGTCTGCCATCCCAGAGGCATCCGCTGCCAAACTCTGTGAATACTCTCCCCGGTATGACGTGGTTTGGCCACAACGAGGTGGAAAAGACCTCAACTCGCTTTTCTTTCCACAGCTCTAACCCTCAGAATCCAGTGCCTGGCTTTATTTGTGTCTGAACAAAAACACGATGGAACATTGGACGGCGTTAAAATTTATTCATAAACGAAGAAACAAGCGGCCCCAAAATGCTGGCGTTCCCGCTGCTGAATCACCTGTTTGTTTTGGAAAAATGAACTGGAAGGAAAAGTGAAAAAAAAAAAAAAAAGAAAAATCATTACTGTACTTCTTTGTGTTTTCGGAGGCCGCTCGCACGCCCCTCTCTCGCCACATGTGCACTCATAACTGCTGTTTTATAAAGTGTTTCTTGATGTCGAATAATAAAACGTTATAAATAGCCTCCATGACCGCGAGTCCAGTCCAGGCTGCGACTAGAACACCGGTTTCAGGGGACGTTAAGTAATGTGCAACTTCAGCTGGGGACAAGGAAATGTGCTGGAGATGAGAAGAAAGGTAGTCGGAGCTGAAATCAAATAAAAAATGAAGTGGTGGTGACGTCATGTGTGACCAAGCAAAAACACTGCTGCTCTTGTGAGAGCTTGAGGATGAAAGATTTTTAAGCCAGAAATCTCACAATCTGATGACGTAATGTTTGATCAACCTCATTTTTATATAATCTTCTGTTTGAGCTATTAGAGAGTCAACGTCTTTTATGCACCTTTAAAAAGGCTTGTTTTCCTTTTTTTCATTTGGATCATGGAGGATATTTTGGTGTTGCCGAGCCCTTCAGAGTTTGGGTGACCCCCCCCCCACCACCACCACCACCTCCCTCCCCGCTGCCTCTTACAGTCAGACTTCCTGTCTCCCATCAATGTTCTCCTTTTTTCTCGGCCGCCGTGACGGAATCCCCAGCTCTGTTTCCTGTTTTGAAGGCCGGTTGCCGGGTTACGGCCGAGGGAGGAGCCTTCACGGCCGAGGGAGCGTTCGCAGAAGGCCGGGAGGTTCATTTTCTCTCCCCAGCCGTCCCAAAGCTGGAGCGCGGCGCTGAGCAACAGCTCCCCGAGGCAAACAGCGTTTTACTATCTGAGAGCCGGCGGTCGTGGCTGCGCAGGCTCCACGTGCCCCGGGTCGTTTACATAAATCAAGAATGGAGCTAGTGTGGCTGCTGGGAAGCCTGGTCTCCATAGGCCTGTGTGCTGCTGTGGTTCACACTGAGTCCGGCCTGTGGAGCTGCCTGCTAATGTGAGGAAGTTTCTACCTACAGGACAAAACTTCCTCACAAGCTTTTTTACTGATTGAAACAAGGTGGATGAGTCTAAAGATTCCTGTGTTTTCAGAACACATGTCTGCACTGTGGTTAAAAAGACAGAAAACAGCAACAAAAAAGTACACAAACCAAATATTTTTCGGTCAAGTGAAAAGTACATACATTATGATGACGATAGCAAAAAAATAGAAGTTCACTCACACAGAAATCTGCAGAACGTTGATTGTTAGAGAGAGGTGTCGCAGCACATGAAGCTGTTGAGGTGAAGAGTGAGAGTCCAGAGCAGCTGAAATCAGTTGAAGCATAATTAACTGAAGTATCTGAAAGTTTGAAAGTTAGAAAAAAAAAACTTTTGCTTTGAAGTAATACTACAGAGAAACTACAGAATGATATAAACACCTTAAAAAAAGGGAAAAAATGGATCCACTTTTTAAACTGAAAGCTGACAGAATGAATGAAAGAGATTCTGACAGCGTGAGAAAGTTGAAGTGGAAAAAGGTGTCACTTCCTGAACCTTTGCCAAAGCTTCATTGTAAGAATATGATGAGACGAATGTGCTCGAAACGTCAGTCGAACAGTAAATGAACATAATTAAAATTTCAGCTGAATTTGAAGCACCAGAGATAGTTGAAGTGTGGAAACTGTTAGTAGTTGAAGCGTCGGCACACAAACAGCCATTTGAAGTATCTGAACCATCAGTTGAAGAGTGAAAATAAGTTAGTTGAATTGAGCGCTGAAAGCAGTTGAAGCGTCAGTTAACGAGTAAAAATATACAAGAACTTTTTTCTGGCAACGACACAGGTACTGTTTTCAACTCTGAATCTGCAGTAGCTGATATTGGAGCTCTAATATATTCTGTGTATGTATATATGATTGTTGGACCCCTGGAACGAGGGATCGTCCTCGTCTTAACTCCTCTCCCCCATCGAGCCAGTCAGGGAATATCATTACCAGTAACTTTATCTCGACTGGTTGTTGTTGCTTAATTCAAACAGGGTGCTGTGGAATTTAAAACAAGCTCAGTCAGATGGAATATGAAGCCACTTAGCTGCTTAGTAACAAGATAGCATAATGGCATAATAGCAGGTCTCTCCATATAAAAAAGCAGCAAAAATGTGAAAAAAAAGAAAAATACTAATTTGACAAATGTTCCATGCATCTGAAATTTCTGCTGCGTGAGTGTTTTGAGTCCCACTTATGGGTTGGATAAAATCTAGTTTAGACAAGAAGTGTTTTTCAAAAATGGCTCCTCCTGGAGGCCTTTAAATTCAATTATGGAGTCATTTCTTTAGAACAGATGAGAATTTGTTGTTCACCAGATGAAAAATTAGATTATTAACTTCCACTCTGACAGTGTAACAGCTCCACTGGTTTTTAAATGCGAGCGTGTCGCACTTTCAGCTCTGCACATCAAAGGTTGGTGCAGGTTTTACATAAGGTCTGAACTGAATACATGGAAGCACATTTGACTGTCAAAGTGGTGCAGAGACTGGAAAAAAAAGAAAACTCTAATAGCATAGAAGATCTCTGTATTGATGTATTTTTCGTAATGAATGTTTGTATTAATGTTTGTGATGGTTGTTTTCTCTGTATCCGAAGATCATTTTCCTCCATGTGATCATTTTTTCATCTTCGAGTTCACCTTCAGGTTCCCAGGATTCACTCAGGCTCTTCAGTCAGGCCCGATTCCGCGGTTCCCCCTGAGGCCTGAGTCCTGAACCCTGATGCACTCCGCTGACGCCGCCTGGTGAGAGTTTGAATGGAGAAGCTGAAAGGTCCTTAGATTGTAAAAAATAGGAATGAGACGGCACTTTGTGATATCATGCTGTGTTGAAGAGACCGAAACATGTTACGTCCAATTATGGGTTTGGGAACTTTTAGACTGGCGGCCGAAGTCTTGAGGGACCGACTGCTTGGTTTGAATGTCACCTGTATGAGGTAGTTGTCAATTAACCACCACTCTAAATGTTAACTCGCTTCTTCCATTTTTTCGAACTCTTCAGATCCCTTCATAATCTCGTATCTAACATCACACCGCTATGAACTGTGGGTAATTCCCTCAGGCAACATCTGCAGAAATGGGGACTTATGGAAAGTTTGCATGATGAGCGCAAAAGGTCGCATCAATCCACATAGAAATAACACAGCTAGACACCTTAAAATTGTAAGTAGTCCAAACACCAAAGTCCAGTTGTGCTTGCAGCTGATCCATCAGTCCTTCCCATTTGCTTCTGTTTCATATTCAGGTGACCTTTGTCGTGGTGACAAAAATAAACAAGGTCAATGTTGTGAAACCGTCTCAGTTTGGTTAAGTTAGGCAACAAAACTACTTGGTTAGTTTTAGGAAAAGACGACGGTTTGAGGGTTCAGTTCTTTTTTTTTTTTGCTTAAAATTTTATAATATACTTGTGAATAAGAGATAGGATATCAACATTACATTATTTCACCATTAAACCATAAATGAATGCACAAAATCTCCATGAAAAGACACTCGTTCCAACAAAGACACTCTGTTAATACAATAAATCATTAGACACATGAACATTATCCGGCCCATCGAAGCTCCTCATGCAGCACATTGACTGCAGCTGCTTTGGAAAACACACCATCTTCCACAGACGCACACGCTATAGGAACAGTTAAACACGAGCTACAGGACGGAGCTTCCTTCCCTCCTGTGGATGTGCAGCTACAGAGTGAAAAAGGAGCAGATGAAAGAGAACATTTCTTAACATGTTACAGCCATCGGACCATCACATTCATCACTGGGTCACAAAGTGCTTCCTCCTCCGAGGGGAGAAATTGATAACACATTGTCTGTTTGCGCAGCGACTGCCTCTGATTACACAGTCAAACATACCTTTTTACTGTATACATGAAATCTTCCTCTACACTGTTTGCATTTAAAGCACAATCTGTAATTACTATAAGGTCGGGCCTGTTTGAAAACTGTCCTCGATATTTAAAGATCCCCTCTGCTCATGTCGGAGGACACAGTCTGCCTCCAATAATGATCTGTTTCTGATATGTTTTCCACTTATTTAAAATGTTTATAAGTTACATCTTCCCTCTCCTTTCCATTTCAGACGTTTAAAGATTTCCTCCAGACATTTCTAAAACGTATTTACTCTATATGTTGAATAATAATTTGTCTGTTTTTTCCTAAAGAAATTTTGACTACCCAGTTAGAAATGAAATCTACTCCTTGTCCATTATTAAAATATAGAATCTAATTGATTGAATTCATGACCATGATTGGCTTCCAATCGTGTGATGTCACAGAAGCCTATCTTTACATCCAGGTGAGATGGGAGAAACTTCATTTTTTCTGCAGATGTTTGTTCATCATTCTGCACAGTGAAGCTCCAACATTTGAGAGAAGGAAAAATAAGCAAGACATTTCTGAGTGGACGGAGACTTTAACATGTAACTCAGATAACAGATAACTTAATTGAAAAGCTGTCACTTATACACGTGTGAACTTCAAGGCCTTAAAGAAATGTATGAAGCAATACTGTTAAAACTGAATGCAAAGCTTAAGGTTTTGCCGGGTGAAACAAATTTCTCTCTAATTTAAAACACATCAATTCAGAGCAGTGGGAACTCCAAGCTTCTCTTCTTGAAGATTTCTAGTTTATTTTCATGAACTAAACTTAGAGCAACATGTCTAAGATTTTTGTTTTACTGTAATGCTCCTTTACTTTAAACCAGCTGCTCTTCTGTAAAGGCTTTAGTCTCTGTCTCCATCTAGCGGCCACATGATGAACTTCATGATGAATAAAACCTGTCATGTTGAGTTACCACAGACATAAAGGGAACTTTTTTTGGCATCAGTCTTTTCCTTTTTATTAATCATTAATCAATAACAATATTATAAATAACAGACATATTATTAGAAATCGCAGTGTAGGACATGGAAAGCAAAGTTCACAAGAAAGAAAAGTTCACACAACATCACATATACAGAACAGAGATCTCAACTGAAAACACAGGAATCAACATATGGAATTGCTCTTCAGAAGAACTCAGAAATTCAAACCCTAAATGCAATTTGCATTACAGTGTCTCAACACCAACTCTTTCCCCAATTAACTACATCCATTACTTCTCTCTTTTTTTTAAATAGTGTAGCTACATTTTACAGTATGGTTGCCACAATTTAAACATATTAATATAATGATGTTAAGGAATGATCAACCTGATTCAGGACACATTTGACAACCTGACTGATAAACATGGCTAAACTACATCCTGTTTACTCAACTGTACATTTTAAACAGCTTAACATTCTTCCATCTGATTATTTCCCACTGTGCTCAAAACATGTTACAGAACAGAGAGCGAATGATAAAACTCATTCCTCCTTAAAAAAAAAAGAGCTGAATGTCAACGTCTGCTACTGAGAAGCCCAGTTGAGTCATATTGTCAATAAAGGCCTAAAAACATACAGCAGACAGTGTTTCAGGGTCCTGTGACTTTTAAAGTAGTTTTACAATCAGAAGAATGTTTTCTGAGAAGAGCAGCTCCTGGAAGTTCAAGGAGAGGTAAGAAAAACAAACTCCAACCAAAACCTCTGATTGCTTAACATCCAATGCTGCGAGATGCGGCGTCAGTACATTGAAATACATCATAATGAGGCACGAATCAAGCGACCGCTAAGCCGCCGACAGACATCATAAGTGTAACATTATGCAAGGCCAAATATGCTGACAGTACATTAACATGGTTATGGAGTGCTGGTTTTATACTGTGGATATGAAGGACTGATGATGTCATTCGCCGTCTTGAAAATGTGGCGGACACAAAGCAGCAAATGCTCAGAAATACAGTGTGAAGCAGGTTCCAGCATTTTCGTTGTGAATGTCATCGTCGTATTTTATGTAATGCACGTTTGTACAAGAGTGGATCGCAGCGAGGTTTATACTGACAGCAGAGGTTATCAAAGCTGCGTGTGAAGGCTGTATTTACAGTAACTTAGGAAAACATGAACACAAATGATTCTGTTTCGCCCCTTTACGCAACTCAACACTGTCCACAGGTGCAGGCCAGCAACTGTAATTAATACCTAGAATAAAAAATAACACTTAAAAAAATTCTGAACTCCACATATAAAAATTCAAACGTTGAATGAAATGCATCAGAAGTGTAGAAAATGACACTTGAAACTGTTTTTGTTTGAAATGCTTTTAAGCAAACGAAGGCATTTTGACCCTTTTCCGACAAAATGAGGTCAAGTGTTTCAGGCCTTCCTTCAGTGCAGCCACTGACACCACGTCGCTCTTCTTTTGTGTGACTCAATCCAACCAAGAGTCTTTTTTTTAATGTGCTCTGTTTTTTTCAAGTCATCCCAAGTTTCAGTGACGTAAATCCAAAGAAGAATGGTTTAATTTCCTCATTGTTCCAGTGGTTCCTCGACCTCCACAGGTCCATCACTGAGGATCAGTGAGTAAAAAAAGTGCTGAAAATAGAAAGCTCAGAGAAGCACAAAACTACAAAACAAAGCAGCTTTGGCTCATGAGGATAGTTTGGAGTAGCTGGGAGGTGAAAACTTGCGCTTCAGGTATTTGATTATGTAGAGAGGAAGACAGCTGACCAGCGTGATGGCGGACACCTTCCACAGGAAAGGCCAGGTCGTGATGAACGACAGGTCTGGGAGAGCAAACAGAGGAAAAACAGCTTAGGTACAAACGTCTTAGCATCATGTTGTCACTTAAAAGGAAAAGACAAAAGCAACATGAACAGTAGCAGCTTAGAAAATCAGAAGCTGATCAGGTGTTGAAAACTTAACGGTGGAAAAACGGACACAAATGACACAACAAAGACCTGCAGATGAGAAAAATCTAAAATGAAAGAGACGAACTGACGACACAGTAAAACATCACTGGAACATAATGAACACACTGAGATGGATAGAGGGAATGAGGAGATGAATTTACAGGCTGCACACCTACCAAGGAAAGCTCCAAAGGACACCCTGCCTATGCCTGTCGCAACATACAGAAGCAAAGGAAAAGCAGCAGAAGTAGAGTGAGTGCAGTACAAAGGTCAGCAGTGAGCAGAGAAACAGAGAGAGACACAGAGACGGGGCAGCGAGAAAAGCACAGAACTACTGCACAGACTCGGTGCCAGGTAGCGTTACATCAACATCAACACAAAGCAGGTGCAGTGAAGAAGACTGAGGCCGTTTGAAGAGCTCAGTTCCTTTAATACTGGACTTAAGATACACAAAGTAAAGCTGTTCTTCTACTGGACTGAAGCTCACTGGTGTCTTCAATAGACAAATGTGAGAGGAAGTCAGAGCTACATGTTGCATAAGAAGCAGAGCTGGAAATGATTAGTCGATTAGTTGATTGATTAATAATGTCAATTTTTCAAGCAATAATTCCAAACATTATTGGTTGGAGCTTCTCAAATGTGAAGATTTGATGCTTTGCTTTGTCACATGTTAAAGTGGACTTCTTTGTTTTTGAATGATTGTTTGGGCAAAACAAGCTATTGAATACTTCAAACTGGGTTCTGAGAAAATATAATGAGTCCTTTTTCTCTATTTTGTGACATAAATTTAGAAAATGATCAGCAGATGAATTGTTGCAAAAAGTAAATTATCAAAAACATTTTCTTGTGTAACATTTCTCATATTCATTTCTGACTCTGGTTGTACGTCAGTTTTTTTTTTTTTTGCTTTTCTTTTAATTCAAAGATACAAGGTCAATATATGAATAAATAAATAAATGGATACCTACCAAAGTACTCGTTGAGGAAGGCGAGCGAGGCCAGGTAGCAGCCCAGGCTGAAGAACTCGGCCACCACCATGAGCCAGTGCCAGGTGCGGATGGTCAGCGCCACCATCAGCAGCTCGGTCAGGATGAGCGCCGTGAAGGAGATGGCGACCACGTGCACGAACTCCGACTCGAACAGCACCAGCGCGCCGTACATCAGGATGCCTCCTGGTGGCGCCACAGGGAACAAATCAACCGCGTGATGTCACCAGACCAGTTTAGTTTTTGTTTTTTTTTTTAAGTTAAAGCAGGATCAATGAGCAGAGGTTTTTCATTCCTTACATTCTTCTTCATGCGTTTTTTCTTTCTTACCATTTTTTTTTCAGTTGACATTTAAGGATTAATGTGTCTGGAGATTGAATGACATTATGAGGGTCAAAGACACAATGTGCTCCAGTGTGTCTCACTCCGGTCGACATCTTTAAGTGTCCAGACACTCACTCATCTTTGGGCGCCTACTGTATCTTGATAGCCTTTCATTTCATCATAACACGACACAAATTGAGCCTAATAGCCTATAACTGATCACATAATTGCTTTTTCATAGTCTTCATACAGCAAATTCCAGCGAGTCAAACTCTGTAATAAATTAAGCCAGATTGGCGCCTAATATTTTCCTCCTCCGCTGTCGTCCTCTCATATCGTCTTCATGTTTCTTTTTTTTTCCCCACAGTCCTGGTATTGGCCTTTAATTAAAAAGCCCGAGCTGTCAGGAAGTCACGCTCGAGCAGGAACATAGATCTTTCTCACACGCTGCATGGCTTAGCGATTACAGAAATATCGATTTACTGGACGGACAAAAGCCTGCATGTAAAAGCGGATGGCGGTTGGAAACCTAAGATACTGAGAAACGGACTGTCTGAGAGTTTGAAGGGGCCCGGGGACCCTGGTATTAGACACAGTAGAAATGATGAAATGGTGGTTGAAGACTTGCTTTGACAGTCGACAATACCACACTGGTCATTCTCTACACATTTTAATACTACTGATCCTGTGAGTGAAGGTCAAATATAACTTTTAAAATGTGGCCTTACCTTGATACACACTGATCAAAACCCAAATGAGGAAAGTCTTGAAAGATAATGAACGCCCCTGAAAGAGAGAAACATCATCCATGAGTGCAACATAGTGTCATGAAAAAAGTTGTTAGGGGAAGAAAATGTGGATAAAAACATTTTAAAGGGGGGGGGGGGGGTGCAGCACCTTGGTGAGGTCCTTATAAAGCTCTGGGTAGAGAAGAGCCATCTCTGGCTTCACATCCTGGTCCAGAACCAAGGAGAACACGGGAAACATGGTGTAGATGGTGGCATACCTGTACAGGACAAAGCAGTGGACAGAGACTGTCAGCACAGCCACCAAGTGAAAGAGAGCTAGACTTGAGAGAGACTGGGTGCATCTGTGAGGTGGTGGAAACATTTAAATAATATTCTGCATTTTTTTTTTTTTTCAAACTATAACCAAGAAGATTCGTGGATATTAAGAAAAGGTACATACCCAACCATGAGGAAACCCTGGTACAAGGGCACAGAGGCAAAGTAAAATATGGAGGAGAAGACAGCCTGAGGACAGAAAACAAAAGTCAAGTAAAGTTAGTAAGTTGGGAACAAATTAAAAGAAAGAACATTAACTGAAAACAGGCATCAAGAAAAAATCATATAAATCATTAAAAACGCCTGAAAGTTTTGTTAAATCATGAGGCGACATGTTTTTATTTTACCTTCATTCAGCAAAACAATCTTAAAATTACATTGTGTGTTGTCACTCTGCCTGTACCTGCATGGTGGAGATGATCATGCCTCTGTGCATGACGAACTGACCCAACGCTGCCGAGCGCTTGTAGCTGTTCCTGCCATGAACCATGAGCAGGCGGCCGATGTGCTTGAACTGAGTGATGGAGAAGTCGGCGGCCAGAGACGCCTGCTTCCCTTCCTGTTCACACACAAGGAGAGAGATGATGATGCTACTGCTCGGTTGTAAAGCACTGCCATTTAAATACCAGCAGATAGAGTCTGTGTTACTCAAACGAAGCATGAGCAGCTTCTTCATGCTGTTGTTCCAGTGCCTCTAAAGTTCTTTATACTTTATTAAGCTGTGTGGCCTCAGGAAAATTTATTTAAGATTAGCAGAGGTTTTTTGACTGAATTCGGTTACAGGGCCTAATCCAGGATAACACTTGAGTCCTTAGTCCATATTTATGTAGTTTATGGAGGACTTTACCTTTCCTTCAATTCCGATACCACAGTCTGCAGCCTGGATCATACTGACATCGTTTCCTCCATCACCTGCAGCAGAATGAAAACACACATTATTAAAAAAGCTACACATTATTCTACACAGTATGTTTAAGTTTAAAGCAGCAGCTGACTTTCTCTTAATGAGCTTTGACTGCCATCTTGTGGATAAAAGAAGTAACACATATATTTACCCTGGTTTACAGTGATATTCATCTAATCTGAGTTTGAGTTTATTTGAAGCTTATCAATGTGGTTAAATACAACGTGGATACTGTAGTGCAGTATATAAACTGTTTTGAGGTCATCAGTATTCAATTCTCAATCCACAGACAGGTTATTTAATGAATCTGTCCAATGGATTATTTTACACATTGTCTTAACATTTTCCTCTCTCAGGGGCTGAGCTAAGGGACGTTTCACCCCTACACTATTTCCCAGGCTCGTAAAGCTGCTGCCACATAATCTGTCAACACTCGCCTATGGCACAGGTTCTGTTGGCCGTGTGCTGCTGGAGGAGCGTGACGATCTGAGCCTTCTGAGTCGGGGAGCAGCGGCAGCAGACCACCGCTGGACACTGACACGCCAGCTCTACAAACTCGTGCTCGTAATACCGCAAACACACCTGCAACAGAGACGGAGACACAAAACACGGTTTACTGGACACTTTGACTTGCATGTTTTGATTGGAGTGAAAAGTGAGTGAAAACAATCTGTTTTTCTTCCAACTAAACATAAAACTTCTGCTTAGCTGTTACGAACAAGTCGCAATTGTTCTGTCACATAACAAAATGACCAATATGTTTTGGTGATGTGTTTTCCTCTCTAAATCCTCAAGGCCTTGGTTGAACTCCAACGCATGAGCTTTGGCTGAGAGGTACTTTTATTCTCTCACTGCCTGTTTGGCTGCATCCTCAGCATCATCTGCTGCGCAAGGAAATGTCACTGTGTGCTGCGCTGTGTTGTAGTACCTCTAAGGAGTCTCCAGAGATGACCAGAGCACAGTCATGTTTCCTTCTGAAGGCGTTGAGCTCCAGATGGGCCTCTCCCCTGTTCGAGACCTGCTCGAGAGCCACACAATACAATTAGCCGCGAGGATATTAAGTCTTTTTTTTGTCATCTCTCATTAATTAGGCACAATAAGATGACATCGAAGCAGCGGGATAGAGGGCAAGGAAAAACAGCATACCGGTCTGAAGACGTGGATGTCTTGGTTCCTGGAGACCAAATGGGAGCTTTTAGCGATGCATGTGGCTGTTTCAAGCTTGTCCCCTGTCAGCATCCAGATCTGAGCAGAAAAACAACATCAGCATGGAAAATGGACTGAAGATGTGACACGAGAACAAAGCGCAGTTCAACTGACTTGAATTAAATGACTGATGTCTGGTTTAACAGACACATCAATACAATTAACTTCTAACAGAGGCTTATAATTATCCTCCTTTCTGTGAATCACTGTTGAGGTGTGTTGGGTTTATTTGTGTTCCCCTCCTTCATTTCCTCGCTCACCTTGATGCCGGCGTTCCTGAGCAGCTCCAGCGTGGGCCTGACGTCTGCTTGAAGCTGGTCTTCCACACCGGTCAGACACAGAAGCTCCATCTCCCGCTCTAAGCTCTCCACCACTGCTGCAACCTTCAGGGCTCGATCGTGGATGCTCAGCTTGGCCTGGTTGTAGCGGTTCTGCACATAGAGGGAGGCAGGAAGAGGAGACAACATGAGAAGGAAATTGTGGGGTGAAAGGTTTGCAGATTCCAGTTTTGACTGCTGATATTGACAAAAATCAATCATCAAAGAAAATTTAAGGACAACCAAAATGAGCAGTCCCATATTGCTGTTTTGTTGATACTGTTGACTCTTTAACTCTAGTTCCATTTCAAGAAAACATGTACGGTACAAACAGTAGTATTCATACCTCAAAGTCCTGATACTGCTCCTCTGACAGAGACTTCTTGGCCACCACCAGTGTCCTCAGGCCTTCTCTGGCCATGTTCCCACACTGAGGAAAGGAGGGAAAGGTGTAAGCACACATAAGATTTACTTTTTTACTTATTTATTTTTTCAAAGGGATTTTCTATTTATTTATTTTATACTATTTCTCTAAATCAGGCCTCCAAGGGCCAAAGTTGCCATAAGGATTGATTTGGTAAGCCAGATGTAGCTAGTGAAAAAAAAAAAGTTTATAATATAAATCTTGAGGTAAAAATGCTCTTTAAATATGTAGGATCCCTAATTGTTGATTAAGGGAATCCTGGGATCCTGGAACCATTTTGCATCTTCATCAGTTTTGGCCCTCGAGTAGAATAAGTTTGGGCACACCTGGACTAAAGCTTTATTTCAAGGCAGAACTTGAAGATTTGTGTTATTTAAAATGTGTAATTATGTCTTTTTCCTGAGATGAATATAAATGAACTAGAGGGCACATCATGTGTTGTATCAGAACAGCTGCTGTATAAGTACACCGTGTACAGTACTGCCAGTAGCGGCATATTGTTACCAACACCAAAGAAATCAATAGTGAATAACGTGGCCTCTGGTGCAATCCAGAGGACACAGTAAAACAAAGGGATGGATGGCGGTTTATTTTTGATATGAAACACCAATGGGGCGAATCTGTCCTGTTGATTGGTTATTGACAAGCAGAGTAAGCGTAGCGCCGGCTGATTTGACAGCGGGATATTACAGCCAACAGGACATCATTAGCACCATTGTTCAAGAATATGACATACTGTAATTACTTCAACTTTATGTAGGTCACTAATTAAATCAAACGCTGCCCCCAGTGCTAAATGACTCAATAATGCCAATATAATTATGAACATACGCACACAAGACCTTCGACCACCAAACTGGTGTAGACACGGCCCGCTGATCTCTCCATGAATGTCCTGATTAAGAGAGGCTACTGGGCGGACAAATTATCACTGTGTGCGACAATGCATATGTTTATCTGTATAGTTTATAATTTCAGCAGCTTAATGGCTCATGTTCTACTCCACAGAGTTTACAGTCTTGCTAAAAGACACTTTTTCTGCTGAGCCCTGTTGTTTTTTTTTTTTGTTTTGTTTTTTTAGGTGTTTCTGGAGCTGCAGCTGCAAAGAAGCTCCAAATTTTCTTTGTGCATTGTGTTTTGAGAGGATAAAACTGTACACAACCAGTTTTTTATTATGCATACCATTCGTATTGAGTATACTTTACTCTTTACTTTACTCCAGAGTGTATTTCTGAGTCTGAGATATCAGGAATTTCTGATGTGGTGATCTCTTGGTGAAAAGAACAAAAAGAGATTTTTGGCAGATTTACAACATGGTTGGAGCCTTACCTCCTCTTCCAACCAGTCGTTGTACTGGACGATGCTCGCCATGGCAACATCAGCACCCTTCATGTAGAAAGTGATGTCTCCTGTTGACTCCTCCTGAATCACATTACAAATGACAATGAGCACATTTCCTGTGTGCAACTGCAGAATAAAAGGTTCAACAGCAGAGCAATATATTTCTACACATCAACCAAAGATACAAGAGAGCACAAAATACAAAAAATGGGTTAGAAAGCAAAAGAACTACAACAGTCTGGTTCAAGTCCTCTACTTTTAACACTGAAACCCATGATTCAGCATCCAGAGCACCACACAGGAAGGAGCATCCACACACATCATATTGTTGTATACAAGCTCCTCACCCTGACGATGATGCCCATCCTCTTGCTCTCAGAGGTGAAGGGGAAGATCTGCAGGATGTAGAAGGAGAGGATCTGTCCAGAAGGAGTCTTCAGCTGCAGAGAGTTCAGGTCTCTGTTCACCAGGGTCAGGCCGACGCTCTCCGTCCACCGCACCAGCTCCACCTGAGGAAATCATAGGAAAATAAAGATAAATGTTCTTTCACTCGTCACAGAAGAACACTTTCACTCCTGCACAACGAAACCTGTGCTGTGAGATATAAAGCATTTATTACATTTACAGAAGCACAGAAGAGTACTCCAGTATTTACTGAATTACTTCATTAAAAAAGTAATAAACCAGAAATGTGGGAGTATTTTTGGAAAACACATTCATGAGTAACAAGTGAAAGTAAAATTTCTTTTATAAATTTTAGGACGATCACCAAATAAAAATCAGGTTAACAAAGAAAAAAAAAAAACAAGACAAATGTCGACCATAAGCTGATCAGATCTAAGTTCACTTGCACTTGAAGGAGGAGGCATGAGAGAGTTACAGCATCTCCAGAGCTGCTGAGCTCTTCTCATTCAGCTCCAGATAAGTGTTGTTCTGTTTCTCTTTCCTCTTTTTCTCCTCAGCAGGAACTGCGGCCCCCGAGTGAGCGTTCAGCTGCACACGACTCAATTATCAATGGGTTCATTTTCAATTTGCTCACTCAAAGGTTGTTATTATACTCTGACCTACAAATTGGAACTTCCTGTTAAAACCCCATCATTTCTCCTACTCCCTCTTTGAGCGCCGTAAAAGGGCCGCATATATTTACTTAACACACATCTGTGTGTCATTATCCTGGTGTGTGTGTGTGTGTGTGTGTGTGTGTGTGTGTGTGTGTGTGTGTGTGTGTGTGTGTGTGTAGCTACACACACAAATGGACACAAGTGCTAAGGACCTCAAACCAGCTCTTCAATCTACTTTATCAGCTCTACAGAAACTATTTAAAGCTTCGTCAACTTTGATACAAACTGCATGTGAATCATGTGTTAGCACAGTAATAGAAAAGACGACTGTGACAATGGCAGACCGGCTTATACAACCCGATCGATCATTTTCAACTGTGTTCACAGTGATCATGTAAATCACAACGTCAGCACTGGCTTTAAAACTAACAGCAGCTAAAGCATGACATGATGAAAACAGATGCTTAACAACTGAATACATTTTGGGATAGTTTATGACACAGCGACATTATTGATTTTATTTTAAGATATCAATGAAGCTCAGCCACTTCAGTGAAATTAATTTCAAGTGTGCACATGTATATTATTATTATCTTTAAACTTTCTTGATTTCAAGGTTTTATTATTGAAATATAGGGTTTCATTACACTGAACCATTATAATTTCAAATATAAATAATCAAAACATGGCACCGTTTTGTTGATTGTCTGGCTGCTCGCCTGGTCACCACTTTTAAAAATAACTGCCCCGCCTGAAGAAATTACACTTTATTTGCATATTTAAGATAAGGCCTTCCTCCCTTATGGTACATATGCCTCGCACACTCACTGACACTGCCCGTTACATCCAATTGGAAATGATAAAGCACCTACTTTCCTGGACATGGCAGTCATTAAAGCCTACAGTCAAATGCTCTTGTCTGATATTACAGGGGTCAAAGGTCACAGGAGGACTCTGTTCACAGCATGGCTGACCAGCAGGTTAGATGACCCCTGTTGTGACCTCGGCGTCCAGCCCACTTCATCTCCTTAACGGCTCATTACATTAGAGAGGCCGAGCAGAGATCCAGGGCCAAACAAACTATCACTAACAGAGGTACGGTGGCCAAGATCTGATGCTGCAGTCAATGAGAGTGTGGAGATGAGGAGAGAGAGAGAGGGAGGGAGAGAGGGAAATGAAAGGACAGAGAAAGAACAAAGAGTAGTAGGAGGGGAAGGGAGAGCTCGACCAACAATCACAGACCTCCACCTCTCATCGTCTCTGAGAGAAAATTAAATATTGATCAATCCGAGCAGTGTGAGACAATGGAGAGAGGGGATATAGAGCGGAGCGAGCAGGGATTTAAATAAATATATACATCAACTCAGTTTGGAGGACAGACGGACAAAATAGAAAACAGAATTTATCTTTCGCCACCTTTTTATCTTCACTTTGATTTCTACACTTGGCTGTGGGTTCATCAAAACAGGCTATACGATGTCATGGGTTGTAAACATGCCAGCAGTCTTGATCTGGGTTTTTATGGGAAGATAAAATACTCTTCAATACACATTAAATACAGCTCTAAAAAATAATACTGACAGTAGCTTTTAAAGATCAAAAATCTTTCCCTCTCTCTCCCTAATATTCAGTCATCACCAGCATTCCTCTTGGATTTCTTCACTTAGAAATAAAATACATAATAGGTTTGGTAGCACCCTTGGCCATAAAAGCTCCAACTCTTGGGTTACACGGAGAAAAGGCCAGAGGAAAGGAAGCTGTAGCGATGCCTTTGGGGATCGTTTTCGTGCTGAATTCTTCCTTCAGCTGGAGCAGTAAATTCTCCGCAAGTAAATACAGACGATTAAAGAGCTTAACCTCTACGAAGAGCTCATGACCTCTGACTCTGTGTTCATGAAATGACTATTATGACAAACCAGGGTTATTTAGAATCACCAATAAAACATAAAGATAAAGAGGAAACCATAGAGAGGGCCAGGGTTTGCTCCAGATAATCTTCCGAGTTTATTCCCAGAAGAGCAAACTAGTATAAAATCGTATCTGGATTTAATCTGGATATGAGACACTTTAAATGACAAGTGTAAATGGGACCTAAGAGAGTAAAAGCATTTGTCAAAGTTTAACAACTGTCAACAATGTATGACCTCCGTATGGGTCCTGGTTGTTTATGGTTTGTCTTTCTGGTCAGAAAAAATGTAATTAAATATATAAATAAAAAATACAGCCACAAGCAGAAAATGACAGGAACCGAGCACAATGCACAGTTATAGAGAAGACGAGAGCTAAATGAGAATAAGGAGAACAAAAGCAATAGGTTTAAAACAGACATAAATCATCAACAAACTGATCTGAAACCTTTTTAAATATGTCACGTAAAAAGCAAATTTTCTCTTTCAGCATATTTAATGATGTACACAGTGTAACACGTTCCCCTGAAAATATTTAATCAGTCGTGTTAGAACAGAGATTTGGTAGGACACTGTTTGGGTTTCAGTGTTTCACTAGAGCCATTAGACACCAATTCAATCTGCTATTCATGACTTGTAGGTACAACTATGGTCTAATCTAATTATTAGTCAATGTTTGAACCAAAATCACCACTTTTTATTTAATTCTATTCAAGCTAAAAGTGCTAAAACTGTTCCCAGTATCTTATATTTACCTCATCAGGGCTGGAGGCCTGGTAGGTCCGGTTATCATCACTGAAGTCCTGGTCGGCTTCAGCAGACTCCGTCTCTCCGTTGACGTTGGCATGCGTCTCATAGACGGGTGTGACATTGTGGCACAAGGCGATGGCCTTCACAGCCTCGTGGATGCGACTGCTGACACTCTTGCGGACTTTCGGGCCTGACGACTGGGTTTTCCGTGATGGAGTGGAGCCACTGGTGCTGCCGTTGGAGGGCTGGGAGGTCACCTGACATCACAATAAATAATGTGAAAAGACAAAAGGGTGTGATGTTAGAATCATTTAGATGTGGAGTGTGGATCTAGAGAAACAGCTAAAAACCAAACTTAATGAAAAAAGCGGTCTAAAGATAAAATGTAATTAGCAACTAATATGCGTATCAGTTGAAAAACTGCATACAACATTTATTAAATAATATTTTTAGACATAGAAATTGTATTCTAAATGTTACAACACTGCTGTTATTTCCTCAATACAGGATTCCTGCACATGGCAGACATCTAGATCTAATCCTACACTTGCAGACAATTCACTCCGACACCCCTTTTCAAGCTAAATGACACAGCGAGGGGAAGTGGTGTATCACCATCTTTATCGTGTCATATCTGGTTTGAGGCTCTTTTATGTGTCCCGCTGTTTTGACATCAAACATCAGTTTCACTGGGTGGTGACTGGAGAGCAGGCAGACAGCCCACTGTGCCAGCTGCGTTTGACAGGGGCGATGCGCTCTACTGAAGCATTTGATTTTGGCTTATTATTAACCTTCATTCCTGCCAGGCGGGGAAGGGGGGAGCATGGGGAGTACAGTAAGGACGCAAGATGACAACCTTCATCACGAGTGACTGAACGATCACTGGAAATCATCGAGTTATGTTGTCAGACACAAGTTTATTGTTTGAGCTACATGTAGAAAATGTTACTGAATTCAAAGCAGAGTTATCAAACAGCAGATGTGTGTAACACCAGCAGAAAATAATCTCATTGTTTATTATTATATTTATCATTATGTATCCTGGAAAGTCGATAGATCATTAAAGATGCCCTCATCTGGATTAAAGATGGCTGACAGCTGACCATTTTGAAAATCAAATATTTGTTTTCTTTCTCTGATTCCAGTGTCTTTTTTTGCCCTTCATGATAGTAAATGAAGCATCTTTAAAAAAGGTCATAGCATCAAAAAAGTGTCATATCCCTGTTTCCCTCTCTACGGGACACAGAGAGTGAGGAAGGAAATCAGCAAATGTGACTAAACATAACATAAATAAAACTTCCATACATTGCCTCTACCCTGAAAGGTTTAAATTTACAGAAGTGTCTTGATTTGTTATGAAAACGATAAAAATGACAGTTGTTAGTTCCTGTCCTAATCTGGATGGAATAATGTTTAAAATAATAAAAGTGCTTAAAACAATAAGAGCGTCTTGTAATCACGTCACAGTGACAGTAAAGCAGCATAGTAAAAATCAGCTGGACAGAAGCGTAGCTGCTCTGCCCTGCTTCGCCTGCGCAGCTCTAAAAACACTAGTCATTTTTCATTAGCCGAGATTACACATAAGGGTGTGGGGCAGATGGTTGGAGTGCCGACCAGCTGTTTGGAGCTGGCTGAGAACGAACAATATCATTCTGTCAAGACTGCGGCCAGATCTGAGCCACCCAGTGAGGAAAACACTTGCTTACAGTACGGAGAGTCGCTCAGGGACACTCCATGATGAATGAACAATATGGGCTTCTTTCCTGGAAAACTTATCCTTAGCTAAATATAAAAACTGATTTAACTGATCTGCAGGGAGAGGCGGGAATAAGCAGGGAAAACATGGAGTGAAATATGGCCCATATTTGTATTTCAGTGTATCCACTCCCCTATTGGAAACACATTTTAATACTGTAAGTGACAGGTTTAGAAGGGAAAAAAACTGTGGTTACAGTTTTTCAGATGTGAAGATTTACTGCTTTTCTCTGTTTTATATCATTGTAAGCTGAATATCTTGTGGGTTTTGGATCATTGGTCAAGACAAACAAGACATTTGGGAATGTCACCTTGAAATCTGGGGAACTGTGATAACTGTTTTTTGCTACTTTCTGACATCTTATAAACGATTCAGTGAAGAAATAATTTGCAGATTCATGGACAATGAAAATAACTGTTAGTTGCAGCCTCATTGGACAGTAATAAATCTCACCAGTGCATATGACTGGATGATGTGGCTCTGTATCTCATCCATGGTGTCAGTCCCATAGGATACTGTTCCCAGGTGCAGCCGCTTGAAGATCATCTCGTTCTGTGTCAGAGTGCCTGGAGTTCAACAGACCAGTAAAGACAAATTAACAAATCAAAGAAATTTCATCACATACACATTATAAATCACAATATATCTGTAATATGCTGAAATCAAGGAATATCTCTTTTTGCCTGATTTATCAGTCTGACTCTAATCAAACATGACAAAATATGTGTTTCAAGGAAATACTTATATAAAGTATTTTTCCTTGTACACTATATACACATATGTACATAGTCAGTCTGCAAATAAAATTATAGCACAGCAACATTTGGATTCCTAATTCAGCTCTCCGATTAAATTCAACTTTTGATTATGTTTTGCTCTTAAACTCTGTCCGACCATAAAAAAATTTCAAAGTAAAACAATGTTTTAGCATCTTCTATTCTGTAAAAACATAGCTTTGAAAATGTGCTGGAAGACAGAAGAATTTCTACACAAAATGTCAGCTGTTTAAAACTGGCAGTCTCAAGTACTACGTCATTTCTTCATAGCAAAAATAAAATATATTCAAAGCTATTCAATATCTATGAAAGCACAAACAGACAGAGAAAGCACAGCATTTGTCCTCAGAGGACTGCCTACAATGCACCATGGGACCTGCAGGGTGGTGCGACAGCTGTCTCACTGACCTAATCTCATTACCAATATGGACTGCATGTCCTCTCTAACCAACAGACAAGACACAACGCTGCATACAAAAAGACTGAGTGAATGTTCAGACACTAAAAGAAGAAAAAAAAAACTTTGAAAACGAGGGCAATGGCCTTGTTTAATGGATGTCGAGTGCCAGAATGAGTGCTGATAGAGCATAAAGCTGATTAGAGGGCATCTAACTTCCAAAAACATTAGGGCCACAGGGTTAACCAATTCTATTGGATTGATTGTTTGTTCTTCTTGCCATGTGCTTTAACTATCAACCTGGATAAATAGGCTCTACAGCTAATCTATTCCTACCTAGATCAGCAGGGTAAGACGCATGTTAGGGCCACCGCAGGAGTTTATCACTCTGACACACTGTCGAGCATTAGTAAAGAGCAGCTATTTGTTAGCAGAGAATCACGCAATGATTGTGAAATGAGAGAAAGAGGCCTAAATAACACCTGCAAATTCAGAAGACATATTGAAACTTTTGTCCCCCAGCTCTTTATTTTAACTCACAATGCTTAGATCAGTTTAGCTTTAAGATGACTGAACTGATATTAAGTAGCTTAATTTCCATATGAAATAATGATGCGTTAATATTTTCAGTCTTTGTATTTTGCAACGATAAGCAGGACATGTTAGTCCTGATAATTCTTCAGCACCTACCAGTCTTGTCTGTCAGCAGATAGACTAGCCGGCCCAGTTCTTCTGGGATCGTGCTGGTTCTCACAACCGTGCCGGGGATGTTTTCGTCTTTCATGATCATCCAGCCATAGGCCGACTTCCCCATGTCCAGGTTTACACGCAGACTACATGTGGGGAAAAAGAAAGCTTTAATCTACAAACAATATAAACATGAACAATAAAACAGGAGAGAAAAAAAAAAACACTGATCTGGTGTGTTCTGAAAAATTTCTCTGTGCAGGGTGAAGAGAAAGAAGCAAAAGGGGTGCATAAAATATTTTCTAATTTAATCTTTAAATAATTTTTTCTCATTGTGAGACCAAATATATTTTTGGAAAAACACACTGTACAGCCGTGGTCACAAAATGACAGATGACAATAAAAACATTGCACAGAATGAAGAGAATCACAAAGTACCTGATGGGGATAATGTAGGAGAAAAGTACAACGAATCGGAAAAGGTTGCGGAACCAAGGACCCACAAATCCCTGCAGCGCTACCATGACAACAGACAGAACCACCTGCGCCAGGAAGAGGGCCTTAGTGAGGCGGTTCAGCTCAAGGTCCAGCAGACCAACCTGGGGACAGCAGGTCAGAACAGCACATATTAACATTACTGCACTACTTATTCCTCCAAGCAGGTTAGAGAATTTTATCATTTATTAATTTTATTATTAAAGATAATTTTAGTAAAATGATGAGCGTGTGTATTAAGTTTGACTTGATTAATTATACACTCGGTTATGTTTCCCTTCAGCGGGAATCACACAATATGTGAACTTTCCATGATAATTCCAGACTGGAGATTTAGAGATTTAGAGCAAACATCTTCTTCCTTCTCTGACAACTTATACAAGAGAAGACTCTTTGTAACTTTCCCATCTGCTCCCAAAGCCTGACAATATGCTACACAGGGAGAAAAAACAAAGCCAATGAAAGACATTCTTGGCTGCAGGCTTTTATCATGCAAACCGTGTGTACGACATAAATAAGTTTATTGGTGGCCCTATTTTGTGGTAAACTACGAGCTGCATTATTGCTATGCTGAAGTATTGTCCTTGAATGCAACAGAAGGTCACAAGGCCTCAAAAATAAATAAAAGTTCCCATATTGAGATGGCTCTCTGGAAAAAAAAAGACAAAAAAAGGGGTCAGAGTTGTCTTTTATTTTTCGAGTGTATCTCCCAGCCAATGGAGCATGTGGGAAAAAGATGTCAAATAAAGAAGTGCCCTTCCCCTTTCTGGCAGCGCTCACAGCAAAGCCCTGTACACAGAGGGCTTTCTTCTGACGCACCACGCTTACAAAAACAGCAGAACATAACATCTCTCCTCCCTCAAATAAAAGGAACTGCTCTGAAAAGGAGGGGAGGGGGCAAGCACGTATAAAAAGCAGCAAAATTCCTCCACTGCCTAAACCCCCACCAAGCCCATTCCCCTGAGGACTGGGAGAGCTGGGAGACCAGTGTGACTGATTTATCAGTTGCTGTTAAACTCCCAGTAGCAGAGTGCGGAGAAGGAGAAGGGTAAGGGGAGCGAGCGGGTGGGTATGTCCCCACCCCGCTGCCTCACTACATGGTTCATGGTTGAGCTATTGAGAAAAATAGGGGGTTTGGGTGGATTAAAATGAAGAAAAATTAAGACAGAGAGCACAGTGCATGCCTGAAAAGCAAAGGATCCCCTTCTGCTTGAACAATGGCTGGTCTAAATTTTCCAAGCCTTGCCGGGGATCAGATGAAGTCATTATTCATTCAGTCAAGGGGGGAAAAAGGACTCAATTACCTCAACCTAAAGATGCTATCAATGAATAAAAAAGTGCATATTTTACTCCATTCATCTCCAAGCCATTAAAAGTGAAAGGAATGATTCGATCTGCCTGTGTGGCTTGTATTTTAGCATGTGTGTGAAATCTGATGAAGAATTGCAGCCCCAGGACATGAATATTCATCAAGTTAAAACCAAAGAATATCAGGACTTCAGTCAGTACGAAGTGTATTGTTCAGTGTTTGTGACACCGGCAAATCAAGGAAGTCGAGAGAGTAAAGTGAAATTGATTCTTGAGAGCTTAGTAAACAACTTTAAGTTTCCATTTTTTTCACAGCGACACAGTTTGAGAGACATGTGGAGAGAGCAGAGTATTGAGACTTGGATATGTACTTCAAACAAATCTTTATTGAAGCGCAGCCTCTTGTCAAATGACATTGTTCTGTCTCTTTACTCGGACAGAGGTCTGTCTAACAATACCGAGACAAAGAGTGAATCTATGTCTGACGTCCTGTCAGATTGATCAAGTGCAGGCATTGTCCTGGCCGGTGTCACAACAGATTATATGAGGCCAAAACGTTCTTGCGATTTCAGCCACACTGTATCGACTTTCTCTCCCAATCTCCAGGCTCCATATTGGCACTTCTGACATCATCTCCTTGAAATATTGAATTCCTCTCAACTGTCGAGCTTACACAAAACAGTGGCCCCCGCCGTTCGACCGGCCACATCAGCGTTCTTAATAAAAGACACTGGTGTCAAAACTGTGCTGCAGTAGCAGGGGGCTATGTTGTGCCACACAGAGCTTTAGTGGTGCAGACAGTTGTAGGTGATAACTTTGTGTGTAAAAGTCATCGTGTGGCGGATGCTCCGTAGCCAAAACACCGCCTCAGAGATCCCACTGATGTCGCCTCTATCAGTTGACCTGCATCTATCTAGGCCAACCATCTTCCAGGTAAAATCTTAAATTTAGAATCAAATTTTCATTAATCTCCTCAATCTGGGGACAAAACGCTCGATGGGGATTCTGTGGGATTAACTTTCAGCAGAAAATGTCATTTAAATCCTCGGTTAGCTAATTTCCCTTTTGGTTAATTAGCAACTGGCGCTGACCTTTAGCATTGACAGGTCCAACTTTATCTAGAAAGTCAAGGTTAAAAAACCACCTCGCCATAGTGATTGATTAGTGATTAGAGGCAGGGGAGAAAAGATGGCATGAGGGGAACTTGGAACAGATGTTACTTTGTGTGAGGTGTTTCACCCTCTGCAGCTTTAACACAACATGTAAGTTTATGCATCATCTAACAGGCCTTTAATATTTTTCAGTTTGTTTTTTTGTTTCTTTAAAAAAAAATGTGAAAAAATTCTAAATTTCTCATGTTTGCCAGGATGCATAACTTAGATATCTTTTGAAAAATTTTCTCAAAATTCATGCTAAACCATCAATGTAGAAAGAAAATGTGACATTTTAGTGCCGTCAGCAATGTGATTTTAACAGAGCTAAGATTATTAGTTGATGGTTGATGGTTAATTGTCTCTTTTAAGCAAAGCTAAAATTTAAACCTGAAAACTTTACCTACTTTCTGTGATAGTAAACAGAGTATCTTTGGGGTTTGAACTGTTCATGAGAGATTAAAAAAAAGACATTTGAGGATGTCATCTTGTCAGAAATTTTTCTGGGTATTTTCAGCAATTTTATACAACAAATTATGAATTAATATATCAAGAAATTAACAAGGAGATTAATTGATAACGGAAATAATCATATTATATCGTCATGACATACTCTCCTCCTGATCATAGGATTTCTTTTAAAAAATTTTAATAAATACCTTCACATTTAAAACCTCTGTGACTGAAAACTCAAAAACAAAAATCACATAATTTTCCGTCCTTCCTGCAGAAATAGAAAAACTAAAAAATAGTCACCTTGTTCTTGGCATAGGACGTGTTCAGTACGCTTCTGGTCTCTTTGCCTGTGTAGATCACTACCCCTATCACCGTGCCTGCCAAGGAGAGAGACAAGGAAAGTAATGCTGCTCATTAACTGCACCCCACCCCCACCATCACACACACACACCCACACACACCAAACATACATGCACACACTCATCTTGGTCAAGTAAGATGAACTGCATGAGAGGAAACACAATAAGGCTGAGCTGAGGCAGTTTTGTCTCATTGCCACTCAAGCCAACAGACAGGAGTTTAATACGCTTAGACTCTCAGGGCCTTCAGCCACCCTATGGAAGCTCATAAAACCTGATCAATACGCTGCCATCTTTATTTGCCAATTCATTACGGTGGCCTTATTACAAAGGATTAATGAGTCATTAATATTAAATGAGCTTAATGGAGGAGCAAAGGCAATAATAAACCTAAATACAGCCCCTGAAATCCCCAAACTATAAAAATGGCAAGAAAGTTAAAAATGGGCAGAAAACAAAGCGAGGAAAGTGAAGAGCAAGGAGAGAGAGAGAGAGAGAGAGAGAGAGAGAGAGAGAGAGAAAAGAGTACAGCGGTTACAGGGCCTGAGGAGAAAGGTGATGAATTGCTCTGGTTGACTTCTAACTTCAGAAATATTGAGCGATGTGACAAATTGTGTGTGGCTCAGCATGCAGAGGGGCTTCAATTTGAATATGCGAACAACTAATTCTCTTGTCACAGCTGGACTGGGGCCTACAAGAGGGTGAATACGTGGTGATTCGGGCCAGTTCAAGTGCCCAGAACGCCACTGAAGAGCCCATGAAGTGTCTGTCAAGGGGAGGCTCGCGGGGGACAATGACATTCCCAAGCAGAGATGATGTAAGGGGTCTAAGTCAGGCTTTTTGTGCGAGTGTGTGCGTGTGTTTTTGTTCTTCTGGTCAAGGTCAGGCCAGAGGGGAGAGCAACACCGCAAATCAATGGTGTGGCCATCGCTGGGAGCGTCACAAACACTCTCAACTGACACGACCGTTTCTGTGGGGAATCGCTTAGTTGGAGCGAGGGAGGATTACCTCAACTGTGGGTATTCTCAGAGTTCTTCACACAAGCACATGGCAGTATCAAATCAAACGTCTTCAAGGTTTAATGCCATGAGTCCTTTGTTAAACTAAATTTGAGAGCAAGTCGGTTCATCAGTGAAATCATAAAGTGAAATGATGAGCAGGGATTTGTTTTAGAAATGTTTGTTTCTATTCAAATAAAGCAAAGGTTTTAGGCAAATTTCTAAAATCTCAGGAAAATAACAAGTGTTTTTCATCAACTACATTTAAGGGAATATAAATTTGTCTCTTCTGATTCAGCCTACTTTGTGCCCCTATGGTGGGTGGAGGGGGGTGAATATTAAACATGGGCCCCTGTCTGGACTTGAACCAGAGTCGTTGAGATTACATACACTCCAAGAACCCCCACACTTTTTATTAGGCTTTACTTTTTTGGTGGACTGGTTGCATAATGGTGACTGACATGAAGAATGCTTTAGTTACGACTGACAAAGCAGAATAGTGTATCATAAACTTAAGGTGTTTGATTCATCACATTTTCACCTACAGTACAGTCAAGTATAAAAAGTCTTTATGATAATTTGGCTGTCATCAAAATTTCTTGCAATTCAAAGTTTTATTTAAATGTGTACATTGAAACAGGTGGATGAAAGCAGGATTTCAATATAGTCGATGTTTTAAATTTACTTGCTGACAAACATGGTAGAGATTCAACAGCCAGCAGATGACACATAAAACTCCACATAAAGACAGTGAGAAAGTCTACAATGTTACTGGGAACCATCACGCTGTCAGCAGCCAGGCATCACCCTATATCTCATTTCAAGATTAAAAACAGACTTGAAATAAAAGTTGCCATTTACTCACCAGATGCAACGACTGTACTCGCCCAAAGAGTGTTTTCAATACTCAGACTCTCGTGGATCTGTGGATCTGTGTCTTCCTACAGGACAAGTGAAAAAGGAAAAAGCACCAAGTCAACATTTGTGTATTCTTGTTAATTGTGTAATACATAACATAGCAGGAAAATTGTGGTTCAAATATTTTCTTTATATTAAGTCCTTGTTGGCACAGTGTGTCCATGCAGCTCTCTAACACTGTAGCCAATAATGTACAGACACTGTAGTTGAAAAACAGTTAATATGGAGCGTCACAGTTGTTACCTCAGTGCACCACAGCCTAAAACATAAACTGCACATGTCCCTTATTGAAACACTCTGTTGGGCCTAAAAGAAACTCACATAAACTACTGAGGTGCAGAGAAGAGAATTAGAGAAAGTTGTGAATTTATTTCTGCAATTAAACAACTTCTAATTAGTATTGTTCAGTGTGGCTCTGGAACAGATAAACACAAAACTAAGACCATGAAGCCATGTTTTTTATTTTTAGACAGAAAAAGACAATTGAACATCGAACAATAAATTTTCAAAAATTATGAGAAAATTGAAGTTATTGAAGTTATTGTTGAAGAAATTGAATTTAATTTGGTCTGATACATTAATTATTATAAAAGGAAGATGCTGAGATGCTTTGTAAGACTGAGCTGCTCTGTGCTTTGGCCAGTTTGTTTGGTTATATTCAAAGACTTTTTACTGATGTCTCAAAAATAACATGACAATGACTTACTGTGAACATTTGTAGTACACATGGCTAGATTTTTGTCTTTTGCTGCAGTGGTGGTTTTGATAGTTTTAACCCAATATGAAAACCAGAACCACACAAACCAGTAGAATTGCACAGTGAAATAATTTCTTTTGCTATTTATTTGCTGTTTTGGGTAAAACACTGTCAAACAAAATGTCCCTGAAAATACAGATTTCAGCTGAGCAGAATTGAAGAACATGAGCTCAGTTGAGAGTGTAGGCAGCCTGAGCAGAACGGCCGGGCTCTGCTGTGCCATTAATTGTCACAAGCACCTGACACAGTTGTGCAGACTGTAGCAATACAGTAGTCCCTTTTATCAATACTTGCACTAGATTTGGCATGGCGATAGAGGCTCCTTTTAAAAACAGTATAGAGAGTGCACATAGATGAGATTTCAGTGATAAATAAGCCCCTGGAGAGCCTCTTGTTTCACCCTCCCTCCTGTTTCACCCCTCTCTTAAATAAAGACGAAAGCTGAAAATGGCTTGAGTCAGGAGTGCAGAGTCAAGGCTCCAGTTTCGGCTCAAATTGCTTGTCTGATATGATAATTATGATACCTAAGCACCCACATCCTGTCAATCCACTCAAACATGGGAAGAGGTGCATGAAAAATAAATGGCAGGTTGCAGGATGCTTGACCGCTCTGACATTGGCATCAAACTACGGTGTTCATAACTGCAGAGGGTCTGAGTAAAGACCACAGAAACAAAGCCACCATATCCGTCTCAAGGAAAAAAAAAAAGGGGGAGGAAAAAAAGAAACCCTCATAAATAGGTAAGTTCATTTGCTGCGGATCTGTGGGAACCCATTTTTTTCCCATCCTGCTCAGACTAAAAGCACACGCTATGCAAAGGAAGGCCGCGGAGATGAATGAGCGGAGGAAGTGCTCGCTCACTAAGCCTGGTGTGTGGCCAAGAGTGAAGACGGGCCACAAAGCCTCCCTTTGTACTGGAGCTCTCCTCTCTGTGGGGGCTGCGCTAATCTGCTATTAATAAAAAAAAAAAAAAAAAAAAGAAGAAGAAGAAGAAGAAAAAAAAAATCACTGAGCAACAAGCAAGACGGGATGGATGGAGCAGGAGCTGCGAGAACCTGCCTGTGATGTAAGAGGTATGCCTGCTGGAGATAACAACAGGCCCCGGATGGACACACAAGCTCTCATTGTTGCCGCTTGTCAACACATGGCAGTGATACACATCTTCTATGTCAATTCAGTCTCTACAGGAAAAAATCTGCATGTGCTTAAGATTTGTCTTACGACTTATAAATATGTCAACGAGCTACTGTACCCTTGTGAAGTTCCCCTCGAAGCTGTGGATGTCCAGCTGAGGCTTCTGGGCGTAGACGTAGGCGCTGATGGAGAAGAGGTCCTGAGACAAGGAGACATTACAGAGAGGGAGGCGATAAAGGACTCAGGGCTAATAAAAGAATACAGAATTCAGATATAGTCTTAATTAAATGAATTACTACAGTTATTTATGTTTTAAAAATACAGTTTTTTACCGTAAGGGCAAACTCACATTTTAACTTGGTGCTGTTCAAATTCTTTGGAACTTTTAGTAGGATTTCACATTTAAGCTTGTGTTAATGCTACAACCACTAAAAATCACTTTAAATGAGTGTTGACTGAATTCCTGTTTTGATATGAATGTAAATACATTTGAGCATGAAAATGTATTCCTAACCTTGGAAATATTAGATTTACAATAAAGGGTTCAACCACATCTCATGGTTTGCTCAGTCAACATTGAGAAAATGGACTCTTCTGGAAAAAGCTTGTAAGTGGACATTGAGTTAATTTTTTTATTTTTTTTATTTTTTTTTTTGCCCAAAGCAATGCAGGCATTTCCTCAATTTTCTCACTTCTCATTAGTTTTGTAAATTTTGGTGCTAAATGTAATCATACCTTTGCATTAAAATAAATCTTGGGTATTATTGGATGTAACAGAAGAGTAATGACATAAACAAAACATCAAAGAAGACACAATAATAAACACTTCACCATAAGTCTTCAATCATCCGTTTCTCTCAGTCCTCCCAACAAGCATCTAACACCAGCCTTTTTTTTTTGCCCCAAGTGGAACAAAATTGATTGTAAATATTAAATTATTCAGGCAGGCAGCCTCTGCAGCAGCCAGGCAGCCCTCAGTCATGCTCAGATAGTGTTCTCCTGGTGAGAACATGGGCAGAGCGGTTAAAGAGGAGCAGGGAAGATTATTTTACTGAACCCCCAATGGAGAGTAGTGTTGCTCCTGCATTTTACAGAAGAAGGCTCAGAGACTCTGGGGGAATCTCGATGCATTCAGAGATGTATATGTGGCTGTTGAACATATAACTTATGTTCAATGAAACTGGACTTATTTGGTGACTGAGAGCAGACACAGAGGACTAAACACTTGAGGCTGAATTTAGTCAGTATTTTCATGTGTGTGATTTTGAAACTTGAAGGAGCATTGTATAAGATTGAGGGGGGGGGGAGTCTACTGGCAGAAATTGAAAATAATATTCACAATTATGTTTTCATTATTGTATAGTCACCTGAAACTTAGAATCAATGTGTTTTTGTTACATGGGAACAAGCTTTCTATCACTACATGTCACTAAATGCTACACACTGGTCCTTTAATACAGAAATAAATAATAGAATTTACCATACTTTACTACTAATCTGAGGTAAATTAAACCTTAATTTCTGAGAACAATCAGGCGAGAGAATGAAACGGATCCATCTTGACTCCTGACAAAGGTGAGTTTGAGAGACCTTCTCAAATACTCAGAATAAATCTTCTCAAACTGAGGGACAACGCTGTAACAAGGTTGAACAGTACCTAAAGTGAAGACGACTCGTGCTGTCCTCACATCTCTTGAAACTCAATACGGATGCCACGGCTCAATCATCAAATGACTTGCTGAAACTTTAATTCTCTGATCACATTAAGTGGCAACAAAAAAAAAACATCACCTCAACTTAAATCTTAAGTGTTGAGTATCGCCTCCAGTTAAAGGAAGCTGCTGTCAGGCCCAGATTGTCCCTGCTGTCCGTCATCAGTGATTAGGTTTCCATCACGGTCAGACGACTTCATTTGATGAGCAGTGCTTTTAGTGATAACACAGCACTCGTTCGCTCATTCACAGTCAGTTTGTCTGTTACCAGAGATTCACGGCATTGTAATGTATCCATACCCCCACTGCTGGTAGTCGTTGTGTGCAGGCGACAGCAACCTTCAGCTTCCAGTCTGTTTCTCCATCCAGCTGATCTGTTCTGATGAAACATGCACCTGGAAAAAGAACAGAAATGACATCAAGACTCTGCTCCATTGCACATACAGTGTCAGTGCGTTTGTGTAGCTATGTTACCTGTGGACATGTTTCTTTACAAATGTCATCAAGTCAGTGAACTGCTTTGTTACAGTGCATTCATAATACATTTTATATCTTTCGAAGTTAAATTATCATTTGTGTTGCACTGTTGCATGGTATCACTTTGAATCTAAATATGGGGAAAAAAAAACGTTTTTGTGGCTAGATCACATTTTCATGCAGAAAATCAATGATTTAGCATGATACTTTTCTTTCAATGAAATTCAGCAATAAATGTTTGGATTTTAAACAACAAGCAAGAGACTGTTTTGATGAATTTGGTTGGTTGTTGGAGAGGTTAAACATGTCATGTATCACACATCTTTGTGAGGCATTGCACATCAAAAAACACATTTAACATGTAAAAACGATACTGTAATAAAGTGGCACATGTCAAAGTGCATGGCCAATAGCGCAGTACATTATAGCTTGTAGCACAATCCAGAGCATCTGTGGCTGCTGTGGACACCGCAGGGTCCGATAAACGTTGAGCACTCGTGACCTGTATTGATCTGAGGTAATATTACATATGAAACTGATGGATGAGAGCAACTATTTGACAGAGAGGGTAAAGGGCAGCCATAAACCATCCCTGGAGGGTTAACTATGATGGAAAACATTAACACAAGGAGGATGATTCATGCTTTCCTTCTGCTGCGATGGCACTTCAGCTCCTCACATGACATCACTAAGATGTGTGTGTGTGTGTGTGTGTGTGTGTGTGTGTGTGTGAAAGACAAAGTATATGAGACCATATGTGTGAAAGATAAAGATGTGTTTGTGTGCGTTTGTGTGCGTGTGTGTGCGTGTGTGTGTGTGTGTGTGTGTGTGTGTGTGTGTGTGTGTGGTAGCAGCGCATAAAAACATCAACAAATCCCTGCCAGGATTATTGGCACATCAAAGATTGATGGAAATGATGTCCTCAGAACATTTCCTCCCGATGCCCCTCAGAAAAGAGCCAGGATCTGACGCAGCTCATTGATTAATTGGAATTTGCATCATCAGTCACTAGAAGAATGTGACATAAATCATATGAATCACTTGCTGCCTCGATCAGATGATGTCAAAGGACTGGAAGTGTGAGGAAAAGTCACATTTCTCACCCAAGTGATCTTGACACAGTTTGCTAAAGTGCCACAGGGCACACAGAGTTCAACTAGAAGGCGTTCCGCCTGTTTCACTTTGCATCACTAGTCCATCAACTGCAATGATTTAGTTTATCAAGATGTTTATCCTCATTGTAAAACCTTTATCAATCCAGGAGGAGTTCTGCTAAGAAAGATTCCATCCTTTCTGCACTGTCCTGTTTCACATTGATAAAGTTACACCAACACTTTGCCTGCTCACCATTTTTCTCTGACGTTCTCAGGAATATCATGTCTGCAGGAATCCTTTGGTTCTAAAAAAGAAAGAAAAACAAGAGAGCAAATGGAGGTATGTTATTGAGAACTGTGGCTCTTTAAATCTTCCTGAATAATTGATCAAGGTCAATACCTTGACCAGAGAGTGAAAGGGAAACATTTTTCTAAAGTCTAACACACAGTGATGGAAATGTAGCTTGTGCACCTTCTAGCAGCAGCTAGATTTCATGTTGGCAGAGCTGAAACCTAAGATCACATGCTTATCAGGTGAGTGGGAGTTTTATAGTATCAAAAGTACAGTCAGCTAAAACTGATTAACATAGTTGCACACTGTACCTTCAAATTCAGTTAAGTTATGATATCTACTTTAAAATGGCTGGTCAACTATTCAAACCCACCAAAAACGTCTTTTTCTTCTTGACAATGTGTAATGAAGCTTAAAATTACTGATATGAAAGAAAGAATCAAGTAAAATTATGCTGTAAACAAAACTGCAAAAATCAGGGTTAGAGGCAAATACTAATTAAATGAACCCACACCTGAGAAGCTAGCGAAGTAATGCAGGAGTAATTCTTCGGTGACAAGAATCTGAATTACACCCATTAACTTTTTTGTGCTGAGTGCCTCACATTAGAATGGGGTAGTGTGATCACAGCACACTTTAATACCAGCAAAGCAGAGAGGTCTTAAAGTTAAAAGCAGAGCCTAATTCTTACGTAGTAAAACACACTGATTTAGAAACATTTTGTCTTTTAATGGAAGTGGATTCTGATTAGGCTGCAGCAAAATGTAGGTAATATATTGCAAATTGCTTACTAAATTAATAAATTGAGGCTTATTCTATTGTTATCATACAGAATCACATGGGGGGCAAATAATCCGCAATTCACACATAAATGAATATTTGTAGAAGTAGTAGCATTTGTAGTCATTAAAACTGATCATTTTGAAATGCTTTGCATGGAAAGAAATCTACAATTAATGTGTTACCTTCTCAACGATGATCAGGTCCCCAACCTGTATGTCTGAACTCTTCACCTGAACTTTACCTAAAGAATTGAAAGGTTGAAAGAGGGAACACGTGAGGGACAACAAACAGCAATCATAAACTAACGTCAAATTAAAATTGGACTCTTCATTTTTAAGATAAGCTGTGAATTTTTAAATAGCTATGAAATAAAATGAAGGTATTGATTTCTGGCCCTTGAAAATGACGCTGACTCTTAAAACCACAACCCACTTTTTGCTATTGCTCTTCTCTTTCTCTCTCACCTTCTAACTGATCGATTACCTCCAGCATAATAATGTGATACCCTTCTGTTTTCATCTCTGGTCTGAGACTAAAACAATGGCACATAGGGTCACTCTCAATTATATTGCCTCAATATCCGCTACGACCCTTCTTCTGTGCTCACATAACTGTGTACATGCAGCACACGAGCACACAGAGAGTGTGAAAGCGACATCCTCAGCCACGGTCACAGATACCACACAGGGGGATTTTACCACACATTCAACAAAGGGACAGATCTTAGATCATACAGTCCTGCGAAACTGAGAGAAAAAAATCAATGCAATTACAGCGAGAGGAATGACTTCTGTTACAAGTGTAGATCCAGTGGAGTGCAGTCTCTTAATTGCATGGGGAGAGCTTGACGATACACTGGAATATCCGTTATCATAATGTCAGCAAACAGTTACGGGCATGAGGAGGAGTGCGGAGAGATTTCTGACAGTCCTCTCACTGACCTCGCACGGTGAGCTTGCTGTAGAGTTGAGAGTTCATCTCTTTGTCCCGTTGGTAGCGCCGCACTTCGTCCACAGCCTCTCGCACCATTGTAACGGCTAACACAAAACCCTGAGTGACAAAAGAGCAAAACAGATCAATCACTCCATTGATCATTTACAAAGCAGCATTAACACCAGAATCTGTTAAGGTAACATATAAAGCTTAGTTTTACATACATTTTAAACAGCTTTATCATTAGTGCAAAACAAAGATGGAATCTGTAAAATTTAATTTAAACTGTCTTCATGGGATAAAAAGGTGACAATAAAGTGTGTAAATATATAAGTGAACTATTGGATTTCTTTATTCTATATCTTTATTGGCTTTTATGTTGTGCATCCATATTTATTAATCACAATTACAAAGACTGTCAAAATTCATGACAATAATATCAATAAAGCCATACACCTAAACATTTTTGATACAAATCAATTAGTAAAAAGCTGAAGTGCATTTACCAGAGGTGCCCAGTATGTGTACAAATATCCAATTTTCAGCGATGGCACAAACTGGGAACAGGCCACCACCAGAAAGTAGAGATTGAGGAAGAACTTGAACTGCTGGTAGAGAACCTGAGAGGGGAGCAGAAGACAAGGATTCAGAGAGGTGATTGAACGTGTCAGCAAGGTGAGTCAAAGACAACGACAGCTGCCAAAGAAGACAAAGAGGATGCAGCAACAACAGAGCCGGAGGGATGGGTTACTGTACATGTTCCAAGGTGGAATAAGATACATGTTAATGCTGTTAACTTTACATTAACCTAATGGAAACTCTGACACTTTGAGAACTGTTTCAAATGGCATGCAGGGTACGGATTTCACATGGCACAGTTACTTGGTACGATGTCTGTTGGTGCAGAATAAACATACAGTACAAGACAAACAGGATCTAATAACCACCAGAATGAATGAAGAAGACAGAGCAGCTTTCTTACATCACACACAGCAAAGTGCCACCTGTGACTTACTGAGGGCTCTTTGCTAATGGGCCATCCATCAACAGGGATTCCTTAGCATCCTATTCATCTAAGGTCAAATTTTGAATAATGTTTGCAATAATGAGAGTCTAGCATGCAGTCACAGATTATCAGAGACAATGGGATCGATGGCCGGGGCTCTACAGTTAATGAACCCCCTGACCTTTAGGGAAAAATGCACACTGCTAAACTCAATTTGTGTGTATTTAATAATTCAAAGTGGAGGGAGAAAAACACAGCCGTTTTGTTCAACATCGATGAGAATATCTACGTCTCTAATAGACAGTTGACATTTTATGGCCTGGGCCAAAGGCAGCCCTCTTAATCATGGAGCCATTTGGTTTTTATTAAGTAAGTCTGATGGATCTCTAATGTCCCCTGCAGTGTAAGCCCTTAACTTAATGACAGAACAGTTAACAATTAGACCCAGTGCATGCTACTGTGGTTTAACGTACTGTTAATCTGTGAAAAGATCAGCATATTTCAACTGGAAGGATGAACTGCCACTGTGGGGACTATAAAAGTTAATAACAGTGGGAACATTGACTCAAAAAGCCATAACTTCTGTGTTTGGAACAAAGATCCGAGCCGGAGATGTGAATTCCGTTACTTAAGGAAAGACAGTTGACTAGAACAGAGACTACAGGTCTTTGTTGCTCTCCAACTCACCCCAGGCACAAAGGTGAAGATGTTGTACTTCTGGTTTTTGATGGCATTTTTGGGGTACTTCTCTTCACATTTCTCCGGGCAGCCAAGCCACACCGTCCTTGCTTTCAGCTCCTTCTTCCTCCAACATATATGGGCCAGGCAGTCACAGCAGCTGAGCGGGGAAGAGGTCGATATGATGCAGTGAAACAACATTATACCAACCACATGCTAACAAATGTATAGGGCTGCAACTAAAAAGCAGTTTCAGACTTCTCAATGTTCTTATTTAGAGGGCAGCTCAGAATATGTTTCAGGTTATAGAAAGTTGACAGAGAGAAATTTAGAAACAAGAAGAAGGAAAACTGAAGCAAAGTCATAGTTGAAATTTAAAAAAAAAAGATTTTGCAGCTACTTATATTTTCATAATCATGTTATATCAATTGTGACCACTGAGCTCTGCAGCCATTTCCTGCTGCATCCTACAGTACTGATGTTATTCATACACAGTCTTAATTAGATCTTAAAGGTTTTTTTGTATCTCCAGCAGGGAATTCCCTTGCTAGTGCTGTGGGAGTCGGACACTTTTAGAGCCCAATAAGCCAGTAAACCATGACAACCAGACATGCTGCATGTGTGCAGACAAACGTACCATTTGGCAGAATATGATACGTATTTGTCCTTGTTAATTTTACCTCATGTTGACTCTTTCTAGCATGCAGAATCCAGCTCTTTCCTATGTACCTATGTCATTACTGCGATATTATCTAAGTTCTAAGAAGAGATTAGTGAGAAGAGATGATTGTAGATTAACATTTACTTTTTAAAAAGTATTTGACTTTCTATCAACCTGCTAATGACTACATTGGGGCTTATCTAGCATATCTGATATCAAATGCAAACAGAGGTGTAGTGTGGGGGTAAATTACAATGAGTGCAGCTCGATGTGAGCATGACCTAAACTGGCACCTGGGGGGGAAATAGGGGAGAGTGTCAGTGTATACCGTCATGCTGATCGACTTGGCTTTTCCACTTTTTAAGCAAGTTGGCAAAACATAAAACTAAATAAATCAACTTTGGTAAAAAGTCTTGTTTGTATTGGCCTCGACGTTCTCTGTCTCTGTGCACTCTGAGTCCAGTTTCATAAGAGCGATTATTTGAGCAAATGAATGCTATTCAAATAATATGGCATTTGAACAGTCAGGGCTTATTCAGTGTGAATTATTTGTGTTTTATAATCCCACACTAAGCACACATAAAATTACTGGAAAGCATCAAACTGGTCAGCTGTGAAAAATCCGATTTGTTCATTAGTGGGGGGATGGGGAGGGGGGATCAATATGCAGCTTCAACCGGAGATGCATCACTAACAACAAAACGACACCGAAAACAGAATATTCTATGAAATTCAGTAAATGTTAATTTTTGGGCACTGAAGTGCTGCACAAACATTTGCTCATAAATGTTACACTTTATTGTTCTGGCATAAACAAACACTCTCCTCTTAGCCAGAAAGGAGCATCTTTAGAGGGCAAAAACCTGTCAAATTAATCATTAGCTGGATAAACCACATCGTTCTGTTTGACCTGAAAATCTTTTTGGACTGATGGTGCGCAACGAGGAACTCGACCAAAAAACATGCCCTTATCCTCTCTTTGCACTTCATGCACAGCTACCGGTGCGTTTGAAATCCAAACTGATCATCACGGGCATACTTACTGACATTATACACTACACATACATTTACAGAATGACAAAACACCGACAACTTTCAGAGAGGTTAACGGTCCAAATGAAAGAACAATAACTCTAATCTACAGATAGAAAATGGTGTGACTTTGCAGAGGACTTTATTTAGGTTGGAAAGCAGCCCATATCTGTTTACTTTTCTCAGAAAAACACATGAAACATTATTGGATTATGATCGGCATTAATTTTACAGTAAAACTTGCCCTTGTGTTTAGGAAAATCTTATGAAGGTAATAAGAAAAAATACTCCTTTTTACTGATCCCACAGAGGAAATTCAAGCGTTACAGCAGCACAAGGATAAAAATAAGTACAGCTAAAAAAAGAAACTTCAAAAATAAATAAGTATATAAAAAAAGAATAGATTAAATAGAAACTACACAAAAGCAATTAAACTTACATTACAGGCAGTAATAGTACACATATAGTACCCACAACTGGTGCTGTACTTAACCTAATGGTGCATGTCATGGAAGTATAAACACTATGTAAAAGTTTCTATTCAGAATACCCAAGGACACCTGGCAAAAACCTGTAGCAGAGGCAATAAGCTGAAGCAGAAACTTTCGAGAGAATGTTATATTGTTTAAGTTTCATTGACTTTTCTCCCAAGCAGAAGTAGGACTGAACTTAAGCAGGGGTCCAGCTACTTGGGACCAGATTGTGAGGTCTCTGAGTCATCAGTGCATGATGACTCAGAGACCTCACATCCTGGTCATCAGGTGTTGAATCATTACGTCATATTAAAAAACATTTCAACAATAATGCAATGGTGTAGAATTACCTGCCGCAGAGGACTTTCCAGCCTCCCAGGAGGAACCAGCCGAGGCCTCTCTGTCTCTGATTGACTCTGGCCCGGGGCAGCGTCTGGTAGTCGCTCTCATCATTCTCAAAGCCTTCCTCCGACATCATCAGAGGCATCTCATCCAGGTTAGAGGACTCATCTTCTAGGGAGTATCTGTGACAACAGGGGACAGTAAAACATAAAGAAACTGAACAGAGAATTGCCCTAGATTGTGTTCAGCATTATTTTGAATGAGCAGTGATAACTTATTCTTTCATTCAATCATGGTGATTTTCCATTCAAAACATGACGAACACTTAGTCAGATTGAGCATTATACATTTAGTTTTACTTTAACTTATGCTACTCATTGTGATATGCTCCTCTTTTAAGCCACATAGATGCTGGATATATATGGTCGACATTCAGGCTGTACAGCCAACTGTGAACATTTTGTGGCTGGTTTACTGTCAACATTTAAGAATGAGAGAACACTTTGAAAGCACCAGATGTTCAAAATCTGTTGAAAGACTAAAGAAAGGCCAGCATTAAAGCTAGTTAGAATAGTTGGCTCAGTTCCTCTATCACTAAGTACTGTAGAGTACGTCTCCTATTCACATTATAAAGAAACACTGGAAACACTCTTGAGAGGCACGTAATGTCTTATTCATGAGGCCCCTCTAAAGAACCAAGACAGTCTGTAGCCTAAAAGGGAAAAACCTACATGGGCTCACAATACTGGCTAAGTTACCATAAACCCAAGGTAGCTGCAAAGTGATAACACACAGAGACAGATTTTATAGGTTCACTGTAAAAGTATAAAAACACTTAAAGAGAAGAAGAGATTACATACAAAGATTAGAAAACCAGTCTCACACTGAATCTGGTCGCAGACATCAAACCACAACAAACTTGAATGAATGAAAAATTCACCTCAAACTGAAAATACAATATAATGAATGGAAATCTATCGTTATATGTTGATATTTAAGAGTCAATAACGGGTCTAACAGAGCTCAATGTGACAGAGAGAACACAATGAGTTCTGGATACCAAAGGGGATATCAGGTTTAGTTAAAGAAGAGCTACTCTTTTCCTTACTATAAAGTCAAGGCTATTTCCATTTTGTTGGCATTTCCACACCTGTAATATTTCCACATGCATAGTCGAACTTCAGAACAAACAAAGTAATCAAAAATCTAAATTTTCAGCTGTTTTATTGGAGCTTAAAAATACACCAGAGCTGTAATATACTGTATATTCTGGAGAAATTAAATAAACTAAAGTAGCTGCTGTCACTCTTTCAGTCTGACCATCTGATGGTGATGCAGACCTTTTGGTAAAAATAACTGAGAATCCACCTCTTGTTATGAAATACTTATTGTTAATTAATTATGGTGCAAATTGAAATCTGGTGTAAACTGGATGGGAAAAAAGTTGCCCACTTCACTACTGTCAAAGTTGATCACATTCTTAAAGCACAATGAGAAATTTTAGGCACTAAGACATCAACATGCAGAACCAAAATACTGGTGCCACATTTAAGTTCATGGTAGAGTGTGTGTCAAGTCTACCATGTCCGACCGCTTCTATTAGCACTTGATGAAAATCCCACTCTGACGCACAGAAAAAAAACTCACAGGCTAATGATTTTCTAATCATATCCCTTTTAATACTAGGGCAGGTACCAGAGACTCAGGGGTCTCTGGCGTGAGAGTCTGAGAAAGTGAAACTGCAGGTGTTGCTGAATATTTGCTGATATATGTTAGACACCCAGACCAAACTGCTTACCTCTACCTATGTGTGACGGTTACCTCACTGAACTGCTGCGGCTTGCACATGTGTGGTGACAGTGTTGGTGCTGCAGAACTGCTCCTGCCAGCCCTACGTTTCTACACTGACTTTGCCTTTGATAATGGCAATTGATAATAGAATGCTTTTTTATTTCATTTGTTAACAAGCGAAGAGAAAATGGCTCAGGGAAGTGAAAAATAGGCTTTTACTTCAAAAAGGATTATGTGTTGTGTTAAAAAAAAGTGTTGTGTTGTGTTAAAAAAAAAATTCATGTTTCTAACATATTTTATAGATATAGACATGGCAATATAGAGGCAGATATATTTGGGTAGGTGAGGCAATTGTTTTTAAATTGAAAATTCTGGAATATAAGCTGCCTGAAAGGTCACATGTTGTACATGAATGAGTGTATTGTACCTACAAAAAACATGGACATGTAAACAAGCATAAAACTAGCATCAGTGGGATTATGAGCTTAAAGATCAACCATCCACACTAGTTCTCAGTGATACAGCCCTCCAGAGCTGCTCATCAAGCCAACGATAAAACATGCAGAAGCTGGTGCAGCCTGACTTTCTGTTAACTCTCTAACAAGAGTTACTGCAACAAGACCCAGAGAGATAATGCTACCCTGATAATTAAGAGGGCTTTAAGTCCTGAAACAGCTTTTTATCTATCCTTCTACCATGTGAGCCCAAGTGGACTGTGATGCACCCAAAGTAGGCTCTGCTCCACAGTGGACTCCCATTTCTTATTTTTCTTAAACTCATTTCAGTATCTCACTGCATCATGTCATGTGGCCTGAAATACAAAACAAGTTTCAGCCCAGTCAAACCAAACCCTAATGAACAACCACAGAAAGCATGCATTACTTAATTTGTTGTGCTACATAAGACACAGATCCCTGTTGTAAAATCAGAATATTTATACAAGTTAACCTCTATACAAACCACTATACTTTAATTGAGTTTGGTTCCAAACCGCTTAGTCTCTGCCCCCATCTCCAATGTTGTCACCAAACAGTGAAATGAATGATGAAGTGTGATGAATGGCAATTTAGTCGGACCATCTCACAATATTTATACTGTTCTAACCACAGATTATTCTTATTATCTGTGGTTAATAAAGTGTAGTTTAGTCTGTTCAAGCCCTTATATTCATTTACTAGATTTTCAAAAAACATTTTAACAAAGTATGATTTCCAAAAGATCCAGTAAAACTCAACCAAATTATGACCTGTGCAGCTGTGTGGCTGCTCTAACCTGTTGCCAAAATGAAAGCTAAGAGGTTCCTTGACGCACATGCACTACTCCGGTAGGCAGGGATTGTGTAAAGGGATTACTAAAATTGAATAGTGAAAAGCAGTGTTAGGTGATGCAACTAATGAGTACTTTTTGACTTGTTAGATTTACTTCTAAACCTGCAACCTCTGTCAACTCTTGAGGCTTTAACCTCAGCAACCACTGTGCTTGAGGCAGTGTATGAATCACCAGCAACAACTAACTTTTCATTATAGTTTTTTGTGTTTTGTTTACACGCTGTTGGGACTCGCCAACAATGTACTTTAATAGCCACAGTGTTTCTTGCGATGAAACTCCTACATCTGATTGCATAATAATTCAACTCTCAACCCAGTGGAAACGTGGGCTGCTTTGTAAAAAGGTTTGCTGGCTCTCTGGTGCAGCACAGTCATCGCTGCCAACAATTGTTTCCTGTGTCAGTGGAAAAGCTTTATGGGTGTAGCTTTAAGAGCTTCAGGATCACTACTCTGTGGCTGATCCAGCAGTCTGACCTTCATAGAGAGGTGAGACAAGTTTCCCAATTAACCATCACATGAATATTATTACTGAGAGCGAGAGACAGGGCGTTTCTCTTCTAAGTTTAAATTTGATGTTTTCATCAAACATTATTATTCAGGAAGAGCTATTTAAACATAAATCCAGTTGTGGTAGACACATTTGTTGTGGAATACTAATCAAACATATTCACTTATCCTATGTAAACAGTAACATCCTGGTCTAAGTACCTGATCATGCGACTACTTCACTTCCTGTCCATTCCTGACCCTGATGACTTTATTAGCTCATCCTCGTCCGGTCTGAAAAATGAACAAGCTTGTGAATGATGACTACAACATGCAACAACACTTTTATAACATGTGACGAACTTGGCTAACATAAACAAGCCATCATGTGACTTTAAGTTAAATGCCAGAGGGGACTGAGCAGTGGTCAACATACATCTGCCACTAACGCATGCTAACTCAAACTAAGAGGCTATACAGGTTGTTGGAATAGACAAGCAAAAGTAAATTACATATTAAACTTGTTTCTAGCTTCATGGGTGATGATGGGAGCAAACCAAGCAGCTGTCAAAAGAGAAAATGCGGAGGAGCTGTCAGAGCTAGCAAAACAAGCTAACAGCCGCGACATACACACGGAGCTCGGGAACAAGCGAGGCTGCGACGGGGAAACGTTTCAGACTAAAAGGCTGTTTCTTCAGTAAGAGAGCGAAGAAACAGCCCAGCTGGCGCCTCCATACCTTGAAAGTCTGCCTGAGTTGTAATACGGGATCCTCTTCGAGTTCTTCCGCACCGGATTTAACGGGATGCTGTCGGCCATCTTGGATGGGCTGGACGCGTCCTGACGTCATGATGAAAAAAACCAGTTAGGGATTTATGCTGCATTCAATTACCCTGCATAAATATCGTAACTGTAATACTCTCGGGTAGCGAAAAAGAACTGTGACGAGAGGTTTAAGATTAGAAAGCATTGAAGGCGTATTTTCTATTTTCTTTCTGTCATTCTGTCGCTGTAAGACAACGTGTCTCTCGGATTTACATACTAAATAAACAAACCAGTAGTGTGTCCCCTTAACAAAAGCACGATATGTTCAATGTAATAAAGGGGGGATGCGATTTCCAGGAGTCTTCTAACGCAGCATAAGGATCCATTCATTTAATCGTGGCCACTTTGTGGTCAAGTAAAAATTATATTTTATTATAAGAAAGAGAGAGATTGTGTAATCAAATGAGAAACAAGAAACTGTCCTGTGCAAAAATTAATTTAGAGGGAAAAGATGATAAAAGTTATAATTAAAATAGTTATTCATCTTCTCCACCCATTTTCTTATCAAAGTGCCTAAAGATGACCGCTTTGTTTAGTTTTCATTGAAGTACCAGATAATATTCCAGATGAGTCAGCATAACGAGTTTTTAATCAGTGTGTGTCTCCCAAAATAATTTCCAACAGGCATTTCCCAGGAAATCTTGATTCATCTGTTTAAATTTGAAACAGATGCTCCTGATAAATGATGAAGTAACTTTACAAAATTGTGCAATGAAAACTGATTATTCTCATGCGACCTGAAAACTGGTGCCACCAAAAATAACAAAGCATATTATTTTTATTGTTATTATTATGTTTTGAAATAAGCTGCAGTTTGAGAAGGAGCAGTTTTGTTGCAGACCTACAACAAGACCGTAACGAATAAACAAGATACAGAAACATGTTAAGTCATTTTGTTTATGAGTGCACATCTGTATCTGAACTTGTTTGTTTGCAGAAAAAAAACTGTAGTAGCTATGGAGTTAGCTAAAGCAGCTAAAGTAGTTATGGAGATGAGACTAAATGAAAAAGCTCAGTCGATGTTGAACTTAGTCGTGTATGAAATAACACCAAGACAAGTAAGTTTTTTTCAGCATTTAAACAGAGAGAGGTAGAGAATTGAACATACAGACTGTTTGTTCTAGTTTTTATTCCATCCAACTGCTGCTTAAAATGACAAATTCTCACCATAACATTGACAATAAAGCTCATTGCAACACGTAATTGTGGGTATTTATGAGCATGTTTTGTGCTTTGCACCAGCTATCAGCATTGGGCAGCTGTCCGGAGGAGATAGCAGACTCTTTGCATTATTGATTTGAACGTACCGTATGTTCCCTTCTATAGAGCCAACCATACCTCTAAGCACCGTAGGGATTCTCGGGTACAAGTTAAACAACTTATTTAATGTATAGAAAAAAAAACATTCACAAATGACGGCAAAGAAAAATCGCAAAATGTGAATACCCTACTATTCTCTGTCAATTGATAAAAAGTTCTTTTTTAAGTCTATATATAATACATAAGAACAAACAAGGTGTTTTACAAATATCTTAAAGTCCATAGTAGATTGCATAAGTATCAAGTCACAATTCAGCTTTTTTCAATTGATTCCAATTTCTTTGCTGTCATCAATCAGCATAGAAAAATGCCTATTATTTGCCAGGTCCATGCCCGTCTTGGTTCGACTGCTTATTGGACTTCCTGCGGTGCTCACTCTGTCCATGCCTGCAGTCAGAGGGTGAAGCTGAGAGATGCCTCTGTTCTGAATCACTGAGATCTCGTTGTTCTTCGTGGCCAGGCTGTTGGCGATCGCTGTGGCGTAACGGTTCCAAAATCCAGGGTCTACATTCATGGCTCGAGCTGCCAGGTCCTTCTGAAACATCTCTCCAAACTTCACGGCCTCTCCACCCAGCAGGGCCATGGGGTTCTCCACCGACAGTCGCCGGCCTCTTCTGGCTGGTGCATTGTTCCACATGTGAGTTCCCATGTGAACCTGAAAATAACATATCAGATGTTAGATTTGGTGGATGCTTGACGTTGAAGGCACAGATGGTAAATATCAAGATTTCCACACTAAAAGAGTTACTTTATTGAGAGGTACTTTATTCTCTCTATAAAAATATATAAACCCCCGTTTCATATATTGATTGGCATACTGAAGTGTTTTCATCAATTGACTGATAAACAGAAAATTAGCCATCAATTTTTTTGATAATCGATTAATCGTTTGAATGGGTTTGACAAAACCAACAATCTGAAAATGGTTCTGAAGATTGATTTTCGGAAATTGTCATTGACATTTTCCAATATTTTCCTATATTTTATGAACACAACAATTAACTTGTCATTTAATTAATTAATGGAGAAAATAATCAACAGACTAATCTGCTAACTAAAGGTAAATAATGGTTTGCTGCCCACTTATAATCAATAATCAAATATTCAAAAGCAGACACACTGTAAATATGAAAAAAAGAAAAAGGGTCTCCCCCTCAGATTTCTCAGGGTTTTTGTTTGAGGAAAACGCCTAGAAGACTTGAATTTCTCTTGTCATGCTGGACCTCTCCACTCGGAAAGAACAGAGAACATTCATACAAGAGAACCTGTAAATGCTTTTGTTTCTCTATAATTGTTCAGCGGTTACGTCGTTGCCACATATTAAAATACTGACAGTCCCAGGAAGTGTTATACTCACTACATTTGTAGTGGAAATACTTGATTGATTACTAATTTTTTTTACTTTAGATTTCATAAAAGCCAGATATTTGCCACTAAATATGAAGACCAAAGCCATCAGCTTGGATCCAGAGTGCACCACCAATACAACATCCTTCATCTACCTTCAGATTGCCCTTCGTGGTGAAAGCTCTGCCGCAGATGGAGCAGACAAACGGTTTCTCTCCGGTGTGTGTGCGCTCGTGGATCTGCAGGGCGCTGGCCGACGAGAAGTTCTTCCCGCAGGCGTTGCAGTTGTGCTGCTTCGGTGTTCGGCGAGGAGGAGCCGGGCCGAGCAGGGAGGTCATCCCCGGGCTGCCGACAGATGCATAAGCCGGAGGGACGTGGACGCTGAACGGTGGGTGCTGCCCTTCGGATGGGTTGATCGACTGGTTGTGACCATTCACCTCGGTCTTTATCAGACTCGATGATGTGCTGGTGACCAGGCTGGGAATGTTTTGACCTGCGACTGAAATCAAAGTGCAGAGGTGAAGTTCTCCTTTAAAACCACTTTTAATAGATTATCGAGATCTTAAAAATCAAAAATATATTTGCACACATGTACCTCTTTCTCTGCTCAGCTGGAATGACATACTATATGGAGTCTCCTCTTTCACACACAGCTTGCCGGCCTGTATTCCTCCAGCTCCTGATGCAGAGGTAGGAGACTCAGATTGCTCCCTCTTCACGGACGCTGCCAAAGGCTCTTGGGATTCTGGCCTGTTGCTGTTCGCTGCAGGTGATTTGATCGTCATGCCTTCTGAGTTGCTTTGATTAGGAGACGCTGATACTCGAGGCGAGCAGGGGGATTCTGACACATTTGGGCTGGTTGCGCTGCAGCTCTCCACCCTCCTCTCCGATAAAGAGCATTGAGCATTGAGTTGGTTGCTGTCATTAAAACCGTTTGTGAGGGATTTTATACCAAAGGAGTGGTTTAAGCTTACAGTCGAGTCAATCATCCTCATTTGGTTCTCCAGAGCAGCTATACTTGAAACAATTGCAGACGACTTAGGAGGAGAGTTATCACAGATCAAAGGTTTAGCTGGATCTTCCTCCATGTTTTCAGCCTCCTCTTCCTCCTCCTCATTATCATCCTCCATTGAAATATCATCGATGAGGTCGTTGCTGTTGCTGCTGAGACTGTCAAAGTTCCTCTCGTTGACAGAGATGTCGCTGTCCATCTCCTGCAGCCCGTCCGCCAGCGTCGAGTCTGGAATCTGTCCCACCATGTGCATTCGAATATGCTGCTGAAGGACGACGGCGTTGGTGAACTTCTTCTGGCAAATGGGGCACGAGTGCTGCACTTGAACGGGAGGATTTTCTCTGTGGACGCCGATGTGAGCCTTCAGGTTGCCTTTGGTGGTGAAAGCCCGACCACACACTTTACATTTAAAGGGCCTCTCCCCCGTGTGAATGCGATAATGCATCTTTAGAGCGCTCTGACAGCTGAGGACGCGGTGACAAAGGACGCACTGGTTGGGGTCTGTAATCTTTTTGTCAATGTTTTCCACTAGTTGCTGGAGCTTTGAGGTTTCAGATGTTTGCATAGAGTCCAGGAGGCCACTGGTTGGGAATCTAGTTTCGTCTGAGTTGAGGGAGGGGGGTGGAGAGTTGGAGGCAGGGGATGCTGAGGTGATGGGTTCAGGCGATGGGATCATACTGCTGCTTGCTTCTGTTACTGGGTTGGCTCTCAGTCTAAGGGAGCAGTTTTGGGGCAGGTGGACCCCCTCTGTTTTTAGTATATTGGACGCTTCTGTCTCACGGCTCGACTGTGGAGACTCTGAAACAGGAGAGAAATGAGCCTCACTGCCTCTGTGGTTAGGTGACAAAGATACACATTCAAACGGAGCTGGCTGGTAGGGAGATTTAACGGATGGTGTTACACTTACAGGGTCATTTGAGCCTCCCATACTGGTAATAGTGGAGGAAAGCGGAAGACCCATAGTGGCTGGCAGAGTTGCTACAACAGGTTTGCTATCCAGCCATGAGGCGACAGGTTTTTCAGGAGGGATGGACATCCCATAGGGAATCCCAGAACTTGTTGGCACATTGTCTAGATATTCTGGCACCGGGTAGGGGTTCATCTGAACATGAGGATACTTCTCTTTATGCCTCTGAAAGTGCACCTTTAAGTTCCCTTTTGTGGAAAAGCGATTGCCGCAGATGTTGCATTTGAAGGGCCGCTCTCCTGTATGGGAGCGCAGGTGTATCTGCAGAGCGCTGTCGCTGCCAAACACTTTGGCACAGAACCTGCATTTATGCTTGAAGAAGGGCTCCTCTGGGCTGGGCTTCGTCTCGAACAAGGACACGTTCGGCAGCTTCCCTTTCCTGTGCTTCATCAGGGCTGCGAGGGGGTCAAGTGCATTAGCTGTGGCGGCGATGCTAGCCAGTGGATTGGGGAAAATGACGCTGCTGGGGGGGCTCTGAGGTAGAAATGGCAGGCTGGAGGATGAGCTGAGGAGGCCGCTCTGCCCCAGGGGGAGCGGGCTGGAGGAGCTCAGTGTCTGAGTACAGCTAATGCTGCTGGTGTGTGAGCCTGTGTAAGGAGGCAGTAATGTGGAGATGCTGCTGCTGCAGCTGGACAGAGATGGGGTTGAGTTTTCAGAGGAAGCTGAGGTACACGTTACATCCCTAAAGGTGGACTGTCCGCATACAGTTTGTGAGGGGGGACTTTGTGACTTTTCAAGCACAGATGAGAGAGAAACAGCAGCCTGTCCGTTGATGGATGAGGGCATGGTTCCTGACAGTGGCAGGATGGGGGGAGGGATGACGCCTTGGGAAGGGAAAGGTTTAGGTGCCAGAGACAGAGACCTGGAGACGGGGTTTAGCGCCGCCTGCGTTGGTTGTCTGTTCATGACGGCCACCTGGCTGCAGATCTGCTCGATCAGCTGCAGCTGGTGGACCTGTTGTTGCTGCAGAGCCAGCAGGTGCTCCAGGATCACGGGGATGGCGGCTGAAGCTACCTTCCCTCCACTGCCGCAGCTGTTGATCCCCTGGGAGAACTGAGCCACAGCCACCCTGGTGCTGTGGAGGATCTCCAGCGTCACGTTTGTACTCGGCATGCTGTAGCTGCCAGCAGCTGACATCAGGGGGGAAGTGGACTCCGCTGAATCTGGAAGCTGAGGGCTGGAGGCTGTGGTGTATTTGTCCTGTGGGCGATGCTCAAGCTCCATGGCTTCATCCCGCTCGATGCCTTCCTCTAAATTATCCAGACTGTCGTTGTCATTCACCAGCGCGTCTCCCAGCTCAAAGCCAGCGTCTGTGGACTCGGCCGCAGACGAGTCGCTGGAGGCCACACTAGGAACCGGAGAGGGTCCGACAGGAGATTCCTCAGGAACAGGCATCTGTTCATTGTCCTTCACTATCAGCACCAGCGGATCCTCGGTGCAGACTTTCTGGTGTTCGCTCAGTTCAGTCCAAGTGAAGAACTCAGCACAACATTTGTCACAGACGTGTGTTTCCTCACTGCTGTGGCAGCCTCCATTGGTCTCCTCTCTCTCTGTGCCCTCCACCATGCCTGAAAGCATGAAAAAAAAAGACAGATTAAGAACACAAAATTGATAATTTATTGTCAAGATGTTTCACCAGAGGGACACATTTTCCATTATCACGTTGTAGTTAATCCCTGCACTCGCAGCAGTGAGTCCATCTTTCCGAACTTCTGCTGTGTGGACAAGCATTGTTCAAACCCAGTGAACTTAAAATTCCACAGGAGATCTCAAAGTGTCCAAAGATAACAAACATGTCAGGCTGAATTACAAAGAGGGTTTTATATAGAGATTCAAAACACATCTAGAAAACAGATCAACTGATGTGAGAGAAAACATCTTAGATTTTTATATTTCACCCAAAGCAAACAATATCTGCAACACTGACATACAATGTGGAAGCTACTTGAGAGGAAACTGAAGTTTTAAATACAAATTATAGCCACTTATTTGTATCTGAAATCACATTATAGAAAGCAAAGGTTTTCTCAGCTGTTTAAATGTTTGAAGATAAGAGAGCGAGTGCAGTTGTATAAATTGCATTGTGAAATTCAACAGGCCCCTTAATGACAAAGATTTTAAACTCACACCCCTGTTTTCAGATGTTAATAATCTTTCTGAAAAATCAATGAGGTTCAATGAAGTTATCTGACCTCTCAATTGTGCATTCAGACAGATAATGAAATTCCATACACCACATTGATTTTTTTTTGTGCATTCACACATTTCAGTAATGTGTCTCAGCTTTATACACGAAAAAATGTGTGCTTATCATTTTTTTGATCAAAAAACCTGAAGTTCAGTCAAATAGTGTGACAAAAGCCAATTTAACTGAGGTGTGTTTTTAGGCAGCAAATTGCAGCCATTTGATTCTCGAGGCAGGTTGAAACACTTTATGAATTCATTATTATTACTGCCTTAATGACTCTTATAGACTTAATTGTGTTTCCCCACTGTTATAAAAACACAACTGTGATTCTGGAATAACAACATAAGGCTATTATGATGGAATCCATAATATCTCAGCTTCACTAAAGAGCCTGATAGTGTTTTTATTATTATTAAATCCATAAATGAGATGAGCAAAGTTTCCCTCTTTTACATGTAATCAAGCTCTAAATTTTCAGGGAAATAAAAGAATGTACTGATGTGAATAAGATATAACACAAATTTATTCTTATTCTGAAAGTGTGTGTGTGTATTTGTAATTTCAACCCACTTTTTTTAAATCAAATGATTACATTTAGTTATATCTCTAAAACAATTCTAACATCATAATTTCCTTTTGTCGTCTTTCAGTAGCTGACATGTGACGTTCTATGAGACGAGATTTTACACTTTAGAATCACTGTTGCATCTGTTCAGGCTTTGCCCCATTAGGAAACAGACAGCAATACCAGATGGAAAGATTTGGGGAAATCAATAGTAAATTACTGTTACATACACTCGGGCTTCCCTAAATAACATTTTTAAAAGGACCAAAAGTAGAAAGATGGATATTTCGAGGTTTGGGAATGAAATTTTTGAATATTTTTAGAATCATTATTGTTCGCCATGTGAGAATAATTTACTAATTTTATGAAAAGTAATTCCTGCCACATGATCATGAATCACAAAATAAGACACCAAAGGCTCTGTGTGTGTGTGTATGTGTGTGTGTGTGTGTGTGTGTGTGTGTGTGTGTGTGTGTGTGTGTGTTTGACAAACTGTATGTGCTTCACCTTTGTTCTTAAATAAAGTAAATGTGGACATAAAGCAATTTAAATCTATGTGTGTTTGTGCTGAATTTAATGTGTGTATGTGTGTGCACATAGTTTGTGTGTGTGTGTGTTTTCCAAGTGGAGTCAATACACTCCAATTATCACTATGTTTCACCACCTGAAAGAATGAGTCCCAGTGTGCTGAGGCTAAACACAGACTGAGACGTCTGGTGTATTTACAATTACACCAGCACACCCAACAAATCCTCATGTAAACACACAGTTCAACCTCTGTATTAATGAGGAATACGTTTCTTCACACGCCGCAGGCTTCAGTCTCCAATTGTCTCACATCTGAGATGGTAAAAAACTGATTTCAACTTTTATTTTTCAATTTAGAAAAGACGAGTCTCACCGCAGTTGAGTGAGTAAAATCTATTTAAAAGTCAAAGTCGTCAGTAAATAATCAGAGTGGCTGGCTCACCGAGTGGGTGGTCTGAAGATCACCAGGGCGATTCAGCAAACACAGGCGCGAAAACACTTTCACTGTTTTAGCTCAGGATTTCATCTGCACTTTGTGAGATTCGCCTCCAGAAAAAACAAAGAAGAGGTCACTTCTGATTTAAGGCTCTCAATATATTTCCAGATATAATAACGCCGAACGCAGAATTTATTTTAAAATGTCACCATCCGTCAGTCAGCATTGTTGTGGAGCAGAAAACAGATTTATGTGCGTTTCCTGCTGTGTAGTTTGGCGACGAGAGGAGATCATGAAGCTGAAAAGCAAACAGACTCTCAGGCCAGCGTTGGTGCCTCTTTGCCTCCCTGTGCGACCTCTGGGCTGCAGAGGTCAGCGGTTCACATGTACTAATTGTATTATTATCCAGACGTGGAGCACTTGGCCCTCGCAGGGTGAAGCTGACAAAGGTTAAGTCAGCAGCCTCAATCAAAGCCCAGCTCAGAGTGGCGGAGCCCCCCGCCTGGCTGCAGGGCTGTGGGAGGGCCTCGGCCCCACTCCACACCTTTTCACAGCCACAATATTAATAAAGTGACGTATAATTTAGTGAAAAACATGGAGGAAGAAGTGGTGACGATGATTTGAATTAACGTCCTTTTGCAGGCCTTTTGCTTTTGAGAATAAACCGAAGCTGGTGCTGAACAAAGTCGATACTGATAAAAAATCAATACACACATGTGAAATTAATCATATTACATTAGATTAATATAGATTAATTTACATTTATGAACCATCAGTTAGAGCCTGGTGAGACGTAAACTAAAGATTCTGTAGTCGAATGAAGGAGCGCAGGCCAAAGTCAATTTAAAATTCAGTCAATTTTGGATAAACACATATTCAATAGTTTAAAGGTTAATTTATGGTAAAAATATTGCTGCTGATATGAGTTCTGCTGTTAGTGTTGATTAAAAGGTTTTAAATAACATCCAGGCTTTCCTGCACGTACAAGAGGAGAAAATTAAATTGTTTAATGAAATATTAAAATATTAGAAATGATGTTGGTGTATCGTAACATAGGCTGGTGATATAATGAAGAGATCTTGTTACAATTAATGTGTTCAAGTCTAATCATTTTTAATAATTATTTTATATAATGTTTATGGATTTAGATTAAGAAATAATGGACGTTGAGACGCATTTAATCTAATTTCATTTGTTTTTCATATTATTAATGAAATAATTTGTACAGAAAATGTAGACAATGTTAATAAAGCAAAACAGTAAACATGTCAATACACAGTTAACATAGATTTCCTTAAGGCCACATTTTGATTTCAGATTATTTTCTTCAGCTTCACAATGTGAATGTTTCTGGTTGATATTTGAAAGTTGTAATAGTTGACCAGAAGGCCTCGAACATAATCTGCAGAAGTGAGCCCTTATTATAAAATATACATTATAATGACTGGTGTTTATTTCTTGCAGTGTTTTACAACAGGCCCTGTTTCTACTGAACTGTTCAACATGAATGAAATAAAACATGAAATTAGTTTTGATTTGTTTCTTGTCAACACAGTCTTCAGTTAATAAATATGGATATCATTTTTTAGTAAACCATAAATGAAAATATGCACCATTAAATACTCTTCTTGAGATCAGATCATCAACTTTTTAAAGACTTTTTTAGACTTTTGAGACTAACAAGAAACTGAAAACTGAAGATTGTTAAAAAAAATAAATAGGTAGAATAAAGAGTCAGGGAAGTAAATCAACCTGAATCACTTTGATAATTCGCAAAATAGTTTGTCCATCCTTTTTGATAATTTACACATAAAAATAGACACTATTTTCATATTTGTCATATTCCTGCTTTTAACCATGTTCTTTGCAATAAACTCCTCTGAATGAAGCTGCTTGTTTTCTCTGGTAACAGCAGCTGAAGTAAAGCCAGTAAAAGTGGCTCTGCACCTACCAGCTGTGCAGAGGAGTCCGGTGTGTGTCGCCTCTCCATCGGACTTGAGGTGCTGAGGTCTGGCCTGTTTGCGTCGGGACATGTTGATCCTTCACTGCGACTCTCTGCTGCCTTTCGCCCGCTCATCTACGAGCAGCGACTGGGAGCCTGCGGAGGGAGCGGGCTCGGTGAAATACGGTGGCCGGTGTGCAGATTGCGCATGTCAGTGTGATTGTGATGGAGGAAGGATAATGCTTTTACGACTCCTGCTAACCCTTCGCTGGGTGATTGGCTGCGGTCCTCACACTCGGGCTCGATATGGAAATGAGGGATGGGGTTTAATAATAATTAGTTCACTTCCTGTCCGGCGCGCGGCGGCTTTTACGCACGACTTTACGCAGCTCCAACATGGCTCAGTCCGACCTGGACTCCTGTGAGGGTCTCGTGCGTTTTGGAGAAGTCTTGGTTTTGACTTTGAGGCCACCTTCTGCACACTTCAGCTTCAATAGAGGCTTGTTTCCATCCTGTGCTCTTGGATGAGCGTGCGTAAAAGTCTCCAATTTGCGCTCGGATGGGTGGATGGATGGATGGACGGACGGACGGATGGATGGATCTGTCGCCTCACACACACTTCACACAGCAAAGGAAGACTACCAGCAGCTGTTATCCCTCCACAAGACAATGTGCTGACTCTCCTAAAGTCCGGAATCGATGCGTAAAAGCCCGCAGACCTCAAACATCGCCGTGCGTAAAAAAAAAACAAACTTCGTGCGTAAAAGCACGCTCAGGTCGCGGACAGGTCCGATCTCAGACTGGTGGCTGCGGGAAGTGAGACTCCCTGTTCCTCCTTGTTGCCTCCGCCTTCAGCCGCCTGCGATAGGCTACTGCCAGGATACCACAGGAGGTGTTGGAGCCCTTGCTTCATTTGTTGCGACCTCCCACATTTTGGCACCATGAAAGACTGAAAATGTCTCTATGTTGGAGAAGAAATCTTACTTACTTAGCTGTAATTTGTTTGAGTCCACATTTTGATTTCAGATTTTCTCCAGCTTCACATCTTCACAATGTGAATGTTTCTAGTTGTAATTTGAAAGTTGTAGTAGTTGACAGGAAGGCCTGGAAGCAAAACACAGAATAACCTCAAACATAATCTGCAGAAATGAGCCCTTATTATAAAATGTGTTGCCTGTTCAGTGGTTTATTCTGCACAGTGTTTCACAAATAAAACATGAAAACAGCTTTGATTTGGTCTGGTTACTTTGTCAACACAGTCTTCAGTTAATAAACCTGGATCAGATTTTTAAAAATAAAGCATTAATGAAAATATGCACCATTAAATTTAGTGATTACATCATTAACTTTTTAAGACTTTTTTTGACTTTGGGGATTAACAAGGTGATGAACAGGGATGTGAGGGATCTGAACTCAGCTTGTAATCATATGGAGTTTAATGGGTAGAAAGGGGGAAAAATGCTTACTAGACCTTTATTTTTGTATTTTTTTGTTTGCATTTTGGTGGTTGGTTTACTGACAATCACCAACCACAGGTCATAGATTCTTTCTTATTTATCACCACAGCGATGACTAAAACATCAAAATAGTAAATGAAGCCAAATATCACAATATGAAGTCCACAATCAAATCTGTTTGAATGCTATTGTTTGATCCTCCTCCTCCACAGACTGTAGCTGTTTCAAAGCCCAGAAAAGCACGAAGCATACTTCACCAAAGCTGTAATCCCTTTTCACCAGGCATTGTCCCAAAACTTGTAATTATGTGGTCTTAAAAGATGCAGCTGGGGGAGGACAGAATCAGCTGTTGATAATTGCAAGTACTACACAACAGCCCCGTATTGATCGGCATGTCTTCTATTCCCCTGCTATGGGGAGATAAGGAGGCCCCACTCCTGCTGGAATATAATTTCTTCTGACCTATCAGGTTTCTACAGACTTATGATGAATAGCCAGAGTGGCCGTGGAGCGCTTATCTGGAAACTCAACCCTCCTTGATTCGATATTGATTCTTTGTAACCAGCGTCGGCACACAAAATCAAACCAGCAACTAGTTGACCATGATCTCTTCCAGATCCTAACTTGGCCTCCGCTGAGCTCACAGCCTGAAGCGCCACTCGAGTTATTATCTACATCTGACAGAGGAAGAGATGAGCAATTTGTTTAGTACGACCAGCAACTGTGTCTGAACAAGATCCATTCAAGTCAGATTAATCATATTCAGTCATAAATGACTGTGAACATAACTTTTTCAATGTGTCAAAGTGCTGCAGGAAGTGAATGAATACATGAAAGTAGACCAAATATACACATATAACATGTACAAATACTGCTCATGTGAAGCTTAAAGTTTTGTGAACAGTGGGCCGGAAACATGTTGGTTCACCCTCCAGTTCATTTGAGGCAGTCGTGAGCTGAGCTGTTGCACCAGATTGCAGAATAAGCAGAGAGAGAAACAGGATTTTGGAAATACTGAGGTCATGAATCCAAGATGAGGATTTACAGATAATAACGCGGGTGGGGTTTGTTTTCTTTCCTACTTACTTTCTTACTTTCTTAGCATTTTTCCTGGTTTGGTTGGGAAAAGGTTAAGATAAACTTTATGAACTTCACTTACAGCAGCTCAAGAGTCAAAAAGCTAAACTACAGCTGATAAATAAAAATCAAACAAGATGAAAACAAGACAAAAAAAAATGACCATACATGCAAAATTACTAAGTAGTCTTCCAGTTGTAGTATTTAATAATCTTTAATCAGTCATAAAAAGTGTATAAATGTCTTATTGACATGTAAATATTGCACAAATAAAAGCACAGATGTGAGAAAAGGCATATACACTTATATAGATATATATTACCCAATGATAATTTTATTGTATACATTAACAAAATCCTAAAATTACATTTACAACACAGGATCTGATAATAATAGATTTCAAATATAAACTGGTCATTTTGTCCATAAGTGCATTACATTACAAGTTGTACCACCATCAATCAACATCTAATCACAGCATTAGATCATGTAGGTGTTCGTGGTATTTTGTCCCTTGCAAATCCCTGACATGAACTCAAATCCAGCACATGCAACAACAAGGTTTAAAAAAGCACCAAACACACTTTCAATAGTCAGTTTACAAACTTGCTTACAGTTACACATTTATTCTCTTTCCTCCAGGTTCTCTGTACAAGCTCGAGTGTGAGTCACATTCTGAGCGAGCGACTGCCACAGCCAATGAAGTAGCGTCCATATAAAACTGAAAATTGAGTCTGCAGAATTGAGAGGAGCTGTTTCCGTCCATATGAAGATTACAGCGCAGTCTGTGATTTACTGGCGGCTGAAAGCAGGAGCAGATACGGCGGCGTCCTGTCAGCCCGGTGCCAGCTGAGGAATGCGAGAGCTGCCGTTTGCAGCGTGAGGCCTCCAATGGAAATATGACAAGCTAATGGCCCCTGACCCCGGCGCTGAGACAGACAGCGATCAGCTCGGAGAACATGCCGAGCTGTGCACAGATATGTCAGGCTAAAAGACATGACAAGAGTTGGGGTGAAGAGTTTGAGACTCCTGTACTGAGGTATTCACTGAGTAGGAGGAAAAACCTAAATCCATATCTGCATGTTAGGGAAGTCTGGCCTGGCCAAGATTTTCATTTCAAGAGTCAGTTCAGCTCCATTTAATGCTCATAAACCTCACTGACCCGCCGGCGGATCGGCCATTACAAACTCACGCTGTGCAGCCGAACATTGTTCAAACACCAAGAACCTTATTTTAAATTCTAGTGGAGATCCCAAAGTGTCCAGAGATAACAAATACGTCAGGTTGAATTAAGCAGAAACGTGAATAAAATGAGGCATAATACATCGAGAATATTTCCGGAATACTTCACTGGGCTCGTACAGAATAAATATGACAATGTCAGACAGTGTGGGATAAACAGATTTTTCAACTGCGACAGAAAGTGAAGGGGAAATAAAAGGGCAAAGCTGCTTTAGCAATGAAAACCATCCACAGAGCCTCTGATACAAGGCCTGAGACTGAACCACAAAACAGCCGTTCATCATTGTCTTCAACTCTGGTGAGTATTTTTTGATCCTTACTGACAGTCTTCTGAATCAGCAACTAACATTATTTGTACAACCACCACAGGAAAACATTATTTTACTCATCTGAATTGTGTCATTTTTCTGATAATCTCATCTGGCACTTTTTAAGGATTTTGGTTTTATAAAGACACCTTGAAGTTGACCTCTTCAAATGTGATTTTTCTATGCATTGAGTCAACCCAGTATTCTCATAAATTCTATATTCAACACTCAGTTTACATCCAGTGCCAATGCAGGAAGTGGTGAGTTTGTCGTGTAAGGAGACAGAAAGTACGGCTGTGGTGAACGGACGTGTGGTGCATCTGACTGTTCTGTGGGCAAGGTCTTGTCCCGTCAATCTAACAGCTAATGTTTGCTGTATAAAAATGTAACCACAGTCATTCTCTATCTCATCCCATGTGCAAATTTTTAAAAATGTTGGCACTGGACTTTAAATTAATGTTAATATAAAAAAAAATCACTTATATTATACTGACGTCGTGGTCAACTTTATAAGGTAAATATCTCAAAAATATTGCACATCAAACTAAACTATATGAATGGGTTGATCCCACCAATGATAAGTGAAAGATTTGGGTGAGCTCATCCTTTAAAGGATGTTTATTCAGTCCAATCCTGAATGAGGCAGGGAGGTGGAAGCTACAGGCTGCAGCCTCAGATTGAGCCTGTGGAACCTGCTGCTTCATCTGATTTACTTCTCAATGAAAGCGACTGGATCAGTTTTTTAGTTGAAAATATCTCTCCTCCGGGGGCTTCGTGGTGGCAGTCTGTTCAGCCCCCCCACCACCTCCACCGTGCTACAGAATAGATCTAAAAGAATTACACTCACTCAGGCTGTTTCCTCATATAATCACACAAAAGGATTTTTCTTGAAAATGATCATAAATCACAGGCCGGATCAATACGCCGCACCCCGGCTGCACCGGCCTGATAACACAATCAATACAAGGTATTTGGATTTTAATTAATACATGACGGCGCCTCAGCCCTGAAACGGTGAAATATGACCTCAGCCCTGTTTGAAATACGTCCTGCAGAGCATCGCATGCTGCAGCTCATCAGATGTGATCTGGTACCTGAGGAGCTGAGAGACAGACGACACGAGGGCGAGAACAGAGTGGACGTATATTTGAACAGGAAACAGGTAAAACAAGACTGAGACTGTGAGGCCTGCAGCTCTGTGAGGCTGCACTGAGGCTAGATGATGTTATTAGTATGATAACAAACTCATGATGGCAACCACATGTGATTGTTTCAATAATCAATGTCTTCTTTTATAGATTTGTGTCAGTGTTTAGAATTCTTTAAAATATAAAACCAAGATATTTAAAATGTGGCCAAGTTCAAATTTATTACATTGAAGTAATGAAATCAAATTTATTTTATGTTGATGTTCACCAGTGTTCTGTCACAGGCTAATATTTGCTAATAAGCACCAAACACAAAGTTGAGCCGGGCTGATGGGAGTGTTGTTCATTTTGCAGGTATTTAATCATAAACCAAAATATTGGACAAATTACATTTTTGATGATGGATTAAGGAAAAGTTTGGGGGTGACACAAGTTCCAATTCATCCTGAGTGTGTGTATAAAATGTCATGACAATTCATTTTGTAGCAGTTGAGACATTTCACCAACAGAAATAAAAATGTCGACCTCATGGTGGCGCTACAGAAGTCAGAAGACCACCAAAGTCAAAGGGATTCATCCTCTAGCGACCATGAACGTATGTACAAACTTTCATTTCAACCCATCGACGTTTCACTGAACACCAAAATATGTCAATCTGCTTCTGGTTCTCGAAGTCAAAGGATCAGCAAAGTGATTAGGATTCAACCTCTGGGGACCACGACCGTGTCTGCACAAACTTTCTCAGCAATCCGTCTGACAGATGCTGAGATATTTCAGTCTGGACCAAAGTGGAGAGCTGACCGACAGACACGGCCGTCCCCGGAGCCAGGCGACGAGCGTGGCTAAAAACAAGAGAGCGGTCGGCCCGGTCCGTCCTCGCGTCCCTCCAGAGAGAGCAGCAATTGTCAAAGCCGATATGGAAGCTCAGACAGACTCGCCTGCAATATCCAAAACCTTCACTCAGCAGTTATTGCCGCTGAATGGGAGCAGGTCCTTCATCCCAAAACACAAAGCAAACGGGGAATAAGAGCGAAAAGAAATCAAAAGTGAACAAAGAGGGATTGAACAGAGAGCGGGAGTGATAGACAGCAGCGAGACAGGCCTGTTAGGTTATGTAGACTGAAGGCTGAGTGGCTGGGAAATTTCTGATCGCTTTAATTCACTGCACCCAACCTGGCTCGACACCCCCCCCTCTGCTTTTATCTAACACTGTGTTTCTGTATTGATTTTTTTTTTCTTTATCTTCAAGGCTGGATAAGAGGACAGAGAAGTACGGGAGTGAGAGTGAATGGAGAACTTTCCTGAAGATTGCTGCTATTCTCCGGCTTATTGCCTCCTGTCCTTCATGGTTTCACATGACGTCCCGGGTGTCAGGATCGCCTTCAGGCCCTAAATGAGGAAGCTGATGATACCGGCGGGCTGGGATCAAAAAGGAGGAAATGGGCAGGGGTGGAAGAAATGGATAAAAATTACATAAAGTGTGGGATTATATAAAAAATAATTGTGGCTCCACAGGGAAGAAAATATTTCCATCAGGCAACTTTTGTTGTTTGAGCAAACTCAGGAAGGTGTTGGGATAATCTCTCCATTTAGAGCAGCATGGGAGAAACAGTAACACGGATTAAAACACCTCCTCAGCTGCTGTTTTCTTACACATAAAAGCTTCATAATGATGTGTTTGGGACCTTGTTGACGCGCGAGCTCACATGACAACAAGCTAACGGCGAAAAATGCTGCAAATTTCAGGGGAGGGAAAAAAAAAAAGGAAATTATTCCTTCTCACAAACTTGCGTGCCAATTGCAACAATGGATGCAATAAAACAGTAGTTAATTACAACCTTTGAGCGAGTAGCATCTGAGGCTGAGAGGAAAACTCAGTACAATATAATGCAGTGGCCTCCTGTACATGAAACACACCAGGTCCTGTCAGGACAGAAAATCCTCTTCTCGCTGTCACATTTCTAATTAAGAAAAGGGCCAAACTTTTGAGGCAATAGATTTGTTAAAACAAAGAGGAGATGGTCCTGAATGAAGCAGCAGGACGCCTCTTTCTTATCCCACAAACAATTAGACAGCACAATAGTTTTGAATAAGAATGGACTGTTTCAGATCAAAGTGAAAGTAAGAGGTCTTTTCAGAGCCGACTAACAAAGCCGGCGGCCTGCAGGTAGCCCTTTGTTTCACTGCAGGCATGAGCAGAAACAGCATTTCATATTAACTCGGACAAATGGTGTCGTCGGTAATCACTTAATCTGAGAAGCACTGAGAGGTTACAGCAAAGTTTCAAGAAATCCAGGACTCAAACGTATTATTCTCAATTTGTGTTTTTGCTCCTAAATGCAGCACCAATACTTTGACTGAAGTACAGTATTTAAGTACATTTTTGAGGTACTTCTTTTTCTTCTTATTCTTCTACTTAACTACATTTCAGAAGCTTTGTTTATTGGACTGATTTTACTGGAGTAAAAAGTTTTGCTGGTGCAAAAAATGATATTGAAATTGATAAAGATCCCGTATAAATGTTAACATGTGTAAACTGTAGGACAGCTTTGGCGTCCACTGATAATATGAATACAAGTAAAACGCAGTATTGCTTGTCGATTACATTATGCAACTGACACCGGGCACGAAGCCGACAAGTTAGAGATTTTACTTTTGGGATAAAAGTCCATTCAAAGCTCTTTTGAAAACTGGAAAATCCTGAAAAAAACATTTAAGCCTTCGTAACTCAGGAGTAACTGTTGTACTTTTTACTATACTTTTGTATTACAGTCATAGTTACTAAAGATTACTTTCTAACATAACGACACATTATTATAGATTAAACATCCCGACAACATATAAAGTGACTAAGCTCCACATCCAGCAGCAACATTAAAGCTGATCAGTAAAACTGCGACTGCAGGATGTGAACGTGTGACAAAGTACTGTGGTATTTCTACTTTTACTGACGTACAGTAAAAGCTCAGAATACGTGTTCACCGCTGGCACAAACACATGTTGAAGCATTAAGACGAGTCCTGCAGGCATCTGTGACACGTCCAAGCAACATATGTGAAGATTTCTGAGCCTCCCGGTCCAGCGTGTCTCTCAGTGGGAGACAGACAGAGGACACAGTAATGATTAGCAAACCCCATCCTGGAGCACACCAGGAGCAACTCAGAGCGTCCTCATATAACTTAGACCAAAAGGCAAACAACAAGCCGAAGGTTTCTCCTGCCACGTCATCGGAGTCGGGAGCACAAAGCGAGGAAAGTGAAACCGGTTTCCTACGATGACAGTCTGAAAGAAACGCATCAGAACACGACTCCAAAACATGAAGGACGAGGTGGAACTTACTCGTGTCTGTGTGAAGTTACAGATCCTTGTGAAATTTGAAGTGAAACCTCACAAAGATCCAGCAAACAAATAAAGGTGTTGTCTCCCACCCAGTAAAAGAGGAAAGCCCCCGCCACTGTCTACATACAATGAAAAGGAGAAAAAAACAGAAAGGAGCCCAGACTGATTTTTATGTGAATGTTGACTAAGAATGGTCTCCATCTGTGTAAACCCACTCAAACAGTGACTTCCTGTGAGTAACAGTCTGAAGCCTGGAGCAAATCACTGATATTTATCATGCAAGATGGCATCCACATTCCCAGGGTTAGAGTCCGGCTGCTGCCGCTCTCTCAGCCGGGCCTGAGGTGAGAGGACACGTCTTATTGTTTTATATTCCAAAACACCAGGATCTGCTCCTGTAGGTAAGATTGTTCTCTCTTTAATTTCACTCATCGGAGCCACAGCGAAGCTTCACTACACACATTCAGCATATTTTAGATATTACGAACCGGATTTACAAGACGAGTAACTCAACTGCGTCAGCGGTCAACCAGCTTGTTTTCAGCCTCTGTTCGTCTTTAACTCGGGGAATTCGAACACTTTTTTGACGCTGAAAAAAGAAAATTCTGAAGATTTAAGAATCACGGTTGCCAGTTATTTGATCATTTCTGCAGCCTCCAGATTCTGATAAACCTGTTTTCAATGTGCTAATGAAACCGGAAGAATATAGGAAGGATTCACTTGCAAAAACAATCATCTACGTTTTGATTTATTTTCTTAAATCATGTTTTTTGTGGACTCCAGTTTTCATCCATTTTGCAAAGTAAAGTAAATGCTCTTAATACTGAACTTAACTTTTGTCACTATGCTTTACTTTTTCATTATGATTAGCAGGTTAGCTTGGCAATAATACAGTGATAATAAAGTGGGACTGAACTGTATTGAATTGATAGAACTATATTCCTCCTACATGTAAATATAGAGTCAATGTTTTTATTTTTTCAACCTCATGACCACAACAACATCATTTCCCCATCGTCCTAATTTTGTGGAAGTTTCCAGCCTCGTCAAAAGTTTCCATAAGTCTGTTGCTGTTTATATTTTTCACGTCGTTCTGAAGAATCATGCAAAACGCTGCCTTTGTTTGATAGAGTTCACTGTTCCTCTGAAGCTGTTAGAGTCTTTAATCCCATCTGAGCAAACAGAGGAGGCGGCCCTGAAGGTAGCAGACATAAACAAGATGACAGCTGCCCTCCATCCCTCCCATCCTCCTTTTACAGATATTAACATCTCTTATTAAAAGTTATAGCGTCTCCATCCATCACGGCAGATGTGGAGCCGATGCGTCTGTCTGTCTGCTCGTAAATAAACATCCTGGCATCGAAGTCAATATGAAGATTGGAGTTGAGATAGACGGTAAACTTGTCATTTGTCGGCTGTATTATTATTTGCTTTTTCCTCTTTTAAAGCTTATGTTGTCTTTTCAAAGATCAGATGTTCTGGTGCATTTTCACATGTTTCCACTGGAGCTTAATGGACGTAAACACACCAAGCAGTGTTTTCTCCAGTTGCCATCACCATCAGTTGTCACCTCGGCTTCCCACGTATTAATGATGCAATAAAAGGCAGTACAGGAGGAGCAAGTCATGGGTAATTGCAAAGTCATGCTCCATAGGACCGGCGTGGTTTATTTGATTAACCTCTATAGTGACAGGTCAGATGTTGGGAATATGTTTTTCAGCCAGATGATCATGGGTCATTTATGACCTCCTGCTGAAGGATAATCAATAGCTGGATAGACAGACAAGCAGACGGCTGACAAAATCTGTCATCCGGCTCGTGTTTGTATTATGTCTGGTCCTGAGGCGCAGGAGCTGGTAAATATCATGACACTTTCTGACTGGGCTGGTGTTTATAGAGGAATGAAAAGAGAGAGAAAAAGA